>SJYC01127847.1:0-18536 GCA_006408675.1 Madoqua kirkii | reverse complement strand
CATCTAATATACTTTAGGCACCTAAGTTTTCCTATGTTATTTTGGACTTCTCACTAAATATATATGTAGGCTTCAGTTTTACTAACATATGGAAAGAAACATATATTTATTTGTTCATTATTTATTTACCAAATATTTACTGAGAACCATTTATATCTCAGGCATATAGAACTCAGAATAGAATCTTTTTGCTGAGAGTCAATTTCCATCTGTCAGCGAGCATTTCTTTCTGAACAGTAGCCAGTAGGTAGCTGGAAATTCCAGAGCTGGCTCTACTTTTTTTTCTTATTCAAAGCTGACTTGTGTGCATGCTCAGCTGCTCAGTCATGTCCTACTCTTTGTGACCCTATGAACTGTAGCCTGCCAGGCTCCTCTTTCCATGGAATTTTTCGGACAAGAATACTGGAGTGGGTTGCCACTTCCTACTCTAGGGAATCTTCCCGATCCAGGGATCGAACCCAATGTTTCTTGCATCTCCTTCACTGGCAGACAGATTCTTTACCACTGAGCCACCTGGAAAGTCCCAAAGTTGACTTACTCCTCCAAATACTTAAATCCCAATTTGGATTCCTCCCTCCCTCTCTTCTTTCTCTTCTTTCTTTCCATCCATCCATCCATCTTCTTTGTACTTCATGTGTAAAACTTGACACCAGTGAATTGATTTACAGTAGGTTTTAGAGTCATGTAGGTGAACACTTAACAATTGGCACTTAGGATACTCTTGTTTTGTAACTGCTCCACATTGTAGCTTTTATTTATTTTTCCTAAATGAGAACTTCTCCTAAATCTCAAGATTTTATTTAACATAGAGATGGTCAGTACTGGATTATATCCACCACCATATCAGAAAAACATGTTGCTGGCATTAATCCCCAAAAGGGCAAGACAGAGGAAGAGAAAAAGGAAAAATGCAAAATGACATGACTGATTCTTGACAGGTCCCGATAAAAAGGAAGAAAAAAACCACTGGTGGTTATCAGAGCAAAGAAAGTACTGGTCCTTATCAGGGCAAATAGTGTTATCTCCCAAAGTACAGAAGAATTTCCAATATTAACCAACCTGTACCCTTCAAAAGACATTTTCTCATAGCTGAAGAATCACATTCATGTTGGCAGGAATGTGGTTTCTTGGACCACTGCCTCATTAGAATGGAGTAAGTGTAGAAGTAAGTAGTGCTTATCTGTTTGTTTTTTTTCAGTTCACTTGTATGTATATTTTTCTCTTATTTTTTAGGAAATTAATGATAAGTAGTTACTTGAAATTAGCAAGAGTTTATGGGCATAGTTCTAAATTGCATAGTAGATCTTTCAGGGTCTTACTTCAATAAGTAAACAAGGTGAATCTGCATACTGTTTTGAAGATTTTTTTAATTTAAATTTTATATTGGAAAATAGCTAATTAACAATGTTGTGGTAGTTTCAGGTACATAGCAAAGCAACTCAGCCATACATATACATGTATCTGTTCTCCTCCAAACTCCCCTCCCATCCAGGCTGCCAGGTAACACTGAGCAGAGTTCTCTGTGCTACACAGTAGGTCCTTGGTTATCTCTTTTAAATACAGCAGTGTGTACAGGTGTATCCCAAACTCCTTAACTGTCTCTTTCCTCCATTCTTCCCCACTGGCAACCAGTAATTTCGGTCTCTAAGTTTGTGAGTCAGTTTCTGTTTTGTGAATAAGTTCATTTATATCATTTCTTTTAGATCTCACCTACTTTCAGTATCATGATATATCTCTTTCTCTGATGATCATTGTTATATCAGCATAAAGATGGACTATCTCATCAAGATGTTACTCCTATTAAGCTGGTAGCTCTCTCAGGCTCTCTGTGTCCACTCCCTGCTCATGGTGTGTGTGTGTTTCAGAAGGTTCTGGGAGCCCTCAGCATGTACAGTTGATGGATCTATGGTCTAATTGGTAAAAAAGATGAGTCTTCACTGGAGAAGCACAAACTTGACCCTTCTCTTGGCAGGAACTTGATGCTGAGAGGACTTGGTTTTTCTCAGGCTGGGAGCACTTTCCTGGAGACCAATTTTGTGCCATTTCAGGCATTTTCCTATAGGTGGGAAAAATGGCATTTTTTAAAAGTTTCACCCTCTCCAGAGCATGAGGATCCAAACCAGACAGTAGGTTGGAAGAAAACTGTTCTCTAGAAAATCCCACTTGGTACTCCATTCCACTATTTTTTTTTTTCACTTAATGTATGTACTTCTGTTTCCTCTACAATACTGTGCTGCCTATTGCAAATGTAAGTTTTTTTTGCAGAGTGTCATCAGTAAATGCTTTGTGTATCTTAGTCACAGTTTTTTTTTGTGTGAACAAATCACTTTATTGCAGCATCATCTACAAAACCAGGTGACTGAAAGACTCAAATGTTCATGAGTAGAGGACTGGCTGAATACACAATACTATATCCACAGGAATAGAATACTATGCAGCTGTGATAAGGAGTGAGGAAGAGTCTATCTACACTTTGAAATAATCAAAATATACTGTCTGTGGAATCAGCAAGGAAAAGAAGAGCTTTTGAAAAAGGAGAGAAGTGGAATACAACCATAGGTGTGTTTTTGCTTATATTTTTAAAGACTAAATAATGGAAAGATAAATCAGGAAAGCAATTTTTAAATATTACCTAGTTATTATTCTAATTATTCTCTCTTTCTCTTAATATGTGTTTATTTGGCTGTGTCAAGTCTTCGTTGTGACGCACACGATCCTCATTGTGTCGTGTGGGACCTTTTGTTGTGGTGCACGGATTCTCGTTGTGGAGCATGGGCTCCAGGGTGCCCAGGCTTCATTAGCTGCGGCACATGGGCTTAGTTACTCTGGGGCACGTGGGATCTTAGTTCCCCGACCAGGGATTAAACCTGCGTCCCCTGCATTGCAAGGTGGATTCTCAACCACTGGGTCACCAGGGAAGTCCCCACAGTTCTCTTTATTATACTCTAATACGACTGTTACCACCGTGTGTGCGTTCAGTCGTGTCTGACTCTTTGCAACCCCATGGATGGTAGCCTGCCAGGCTCCTCTGCACACAGAATTCTCAGGGCAAGAATACCGGAGTGGATTGCCATTTCCTACTCCAGACTACTACCACAGCACTACCACTAATGATTGTACCAGTCTTTTATAATTACTACTCTGAGTCATCTCAATATTGTATCTGAACACTCAACAACTGTAGTATTTAACTATAGAGAAACCTCCAGAAAACTATGTTTTAGAAACTTGCCTTTAGGTCACAGAAAATTCAACTCAAATTGGTGTTAAAGAGAAACAAAAAACGAGTGAAGTTTCACTGCTGGCAATACTATGAGCTAAGAGAACTTGAGATTTTCTCATTACAAATGAAAAGAAGTGCTGAATAATTTTTTTTTCTAGATTTTAAACCATGAATTCAATTTCTTAAATAGTTTTGCACTATTCACGTTATTTGTTTCATCATGAATGAGGTTTAGTATGTGTAGTTTTGAGGAATTGGTCCATTTCTTCTAAGTTGTCAGATTTTTGAGTGTAGAGTTGTTCGCAGTATCCCTTTATTTATTTATTTTCCTATATGTGGGGTCTGCAGCGATATTTTCTCTTTCATTGTAGATATTAATAATAGTTCATCTATAGTACATCCTTGCTGATTTCCTATTATTATTTTTTTTAACTTTATTTTACTTTATGGTACAGTATTGGTTTTGGCATACATTGACATGAATCTGCCATGTACGTGAGCTCTCAAACATGAACCCCCCCTCCCACCTCCCACCCCACATCATCCCTCCGGATCTAGCCATACCTTGAGGCATGTGGGATCTTGGTTCTCCAACCAGGGATCGAACATGCACCCCTTACACTGGAAGGCAGGATCTTAACCATTAGACTGCTGGGGAAGTTTCTCCTATTACTTCTATCAGTTACTGAGAGAGGCAAATTGAAGTCTCTAACTATACTTGTGAATCTGTCTATTTCTGTCTTTAGTTCCATCAGTTTTTGCTTCATGCATTTTGAAGTCCAGTTAAAGGTACAAACATATTTAGAATTGCCATGTCTTCTCGGTGAAATGAGCTTTTATCATTATGTGATACTCTGCTTTATCCCTAGTAAATTATTTTGCTTTACAGTTTAACTTGATATTAATATAGCCACTCCAGCTTTCTTTTGATTGGGGTTTGTCTAAAACCTCTTTTTCCTTCCTTTTTCTCTTAACCTACCTATCTCTTTGGGGCTTCCCAAGAGACCCAGTGGTAAAGAATCTCCCTGTCAATGCAAGACCTGAGGTTCAGTCTCTGGGTCAAGAAGATCCCCTGGAGAAAGAAATGAAAACCCATTCTAGTATTCTTTCTAGAGACTCTCATGCACAGAGGAGCCTGCCAGGATACAGTCCATATGGTCACAGAGAGTTGGACATGACTGAGAGACTGAGCATGCACACACTTCTGTCATTACATTTGAAGTAAGTTTCTTAGAGACAACAGAGTTGGGTAAGGTTTTTCATCTACTCTGACATTCGCTGTCTTTTATATCTCAACTGAGGATGATTTTGTGACGTAGTTGTGACAACCAAAAATTTCTACAGATGCTGCTAATTCTTTCTCCTTGTCTCTCAGTACTTCTCTGTCTCTCCTGCTCTATCAGCCGCTGCCTATCTATCTGTCTGCCAAAGGTCTCTCTTTTAAAATTTATCTTTATTATTGAAATAGGTAGCTCAGACAGTAAAGCGTCTGCTTACAATGCAGGACACCCAGGTTCAATTCTTGGGTTGGGAAGATTCACTTGGAGAAGGAAATGGCACCCCACTCCAGTACTCTTGCCTGGAAAATCCCATGGACCAAGAAGCTTGGTAGGCTACAGTCCACGGGGTCACAAAGAGTCGGACACGACCTGTCTCTTATACACATCTAGATGTGTATAAGAGACAGGCATTGCAAGGTGGATTCTTCACCACTGGGTCACCAGGGAAGTCCCCACAGTTCTCTTTATTATACTCTAATACGACTGTTACCACCGTGTGTGCGTTCAGTCGTGTCTGACTCTTTGCAACCCCATGGATGGTAGCCTGCCAGGCTCCTCTGCACACAGAATTCTCAGGGCAAGAATACCGGAGTGGTGGCTTTCTCTAGCTGCAGTGAGAGGGGCTGCTCTTCCTTGAGGTCTGTGGTCTCACTGTGGTGCCTGCTCTTGCTGTGGAGCACAGGCTTAGGTAACTCAGGTTTGAGTAGTAGTGGCTCTGGGGCTCTAGGGTGCAGACTCAGTAGCTGTGGTGCACATGCTCTTCAGCATGTGCGGTCTTCCCGGACCAGGGATTGAACTTGTGTCCTCTGCATTAGTAGGCAGGCTCTTAACCACTGGATCACCAACGAAGTCCCTGACGAATGTCTCTTGTGAGTAAATATGCTCCAGTTGAGTGGCATTGCCCTAGAGACTTCATACTTAACATGTGATAGTCTCCCTTGCCAGTATATTTTCTAAAGAATTTAAGAATCTTCTAACTTGATTTCATTTGCCCCGTCCTACCTTTTGTGCTGTTGTTGTTATATGTTTTATGTTACATGGTCTAAAGTCTAAAAAATGTTATTATTATTGTTTCTTTAAAGAGTTAAGGTGTTTTTTTTGTTTTTCCACAAGTGTATACTCTTCAGTGCTTTTCAATTGCTCCCTATTTTCTGTGTTTCTAGCTAGGAAAATTTCCCATCTGCCTAAAGAAATTGCTATAATACTTACATCAGTGGTATGCTGCTGGCAACAAATTCTCTTTGTTTTTGTTTGACAAAAATATTTTTACTGTTAAGTAACTCTAGATTGGCAGAGTTCCCCCCCACCCAACTTTAAAGAAGTCATATTACATTGTCTTCTGACTTCCATAGTGCATCACTTTTGAGTTCTATGGGAAGGAAACACCAAGATGGGATTAAAAATGCAAGGAAGATTTATTGGAGGAAAAATTCCTGTGAAA
Organism: Madoqua kirkii; assembly: GCA_006408675.1. NCBI lineage: Eukaryota > Metazoa > Chordata > Mammalia > Artiodactyla > Bovidae > Madoqua > Madoqua kirkii. The sequence continues at coordinate 12,592 of SJYC01127847.1, read as the reverse complement.
AATAAAAGAGGAAGGAGAGGAGGGAGAACCTTCAGACAACCAGGAATTTCTGTCACCTGTGGAAGATGGAAAGGAAGAAAGAATTGGGTCATAAAAGGTTCAGACTATGAAACAGTTGTAAGAAATGCTTAGCTAGACCAGTGGAGATCTCCTCAGTATAAGTTGGCTGTTAGAGAAATCCTGCATCTACTGAGGTGGCCTGGTTCTAAGACCTCCGTTGTACTCATTCATTGGCTGGGGGCAGCCTAGAGGGAGTATGACTTGGAGTGAAGGTTTCTGTGGATCTGAAAGTGAAGCAGCTGTCAATCAGATATGCTTCCTGCTGCAGGCTTTCTTGAAGGAATGTCTGAGGAGTGCACTTCCACGGACACCGCACATAGTTTCTTTAGCAAAGTTAGCTGTTGGGCATTTCCCCGGTGATACCATGAATAGGAATCTGCCTGCCAATGCAGGGGACACAGGTTGAATCTCTGGTCCAGGAAGATTCCACATTCTGAGGAGCAGCTAAGCCCATGAGCCACAACTACTGAGCCTGTGTGCTGCTACTACTGAAGCCCTTGTGCCTGGAATCTGTGCTCAGCAGCAAGAGAAGCCGCTGCAATGAGAAGCCCACAGACAGCAATGGAAGATCCAGGACAGCCAAAAATAAATGTATTTTTTAAAAGCTTTATAAAAAAAAGTTAGGAGTCAGCCTTATTGTTCCCAGGTGGCACTAGTGGTAAGGAATCTGCCTGCAAGAGACACGAGTTCGATCTCTAGGTCGGGAAGATCCCTTGGAAGAGGAAATGGTAACCCACTCCAGTGTTCTTGCCTGAAGAACACCATGGACAGAGGAGCCTGATGGGCTACAGTCCATGGGGTTGCAGAGTCAGATATGACTGAAGTGACTTAGCACACTTAGCACACTTACTCTTACTGTAGTTCCCGAAGACAATGGGCATTTCTCCCTCTGGCTGCTTTTATGAATTTCTCATTGTTTTTCAGTGGCTTCTGTAATATGTTCAGGTCTGAGGGCTTTTTTTTTTTTTTTTTTTTTTGTTTTTTTTTTTTTATAAAAAAAAGTTAGGAGTCAGCCTTATTGTTCCCAGGTGGCACTAGTGGTAAGGAATCTGCCTGCAAGAGACACGAGTTCGATCTCTAGGTCGGGAAGATCCCTTGGAAGAGGAAATGGTAACCCACTCCAGTGTTCTTGCCTGAAGAACACCATGGACAGAGGAGCCTGATGGGCTACAGTCCATGGGGTTGCAGAGTCAGATATGACTGAAGTGACTTAGCACACTTAGCACACTTACTCTTACTGTAGTTCCCGAAGACAATGGGCATTTCTCCCTCTGGCTGCTTTTATGAATTTCTCATTGTTTTTCAGTGGCTTCTGTAATATGTTCAGGTCTGAGGGCTTTTTTTTTTTTTTTTTTTTTTTGTGGTTTTTTGTATTTACCATGTTTGGAGGATTATTGAGCTTCTTGAATTGGTAGGTTTATGTCTTCCTTCATGTCTGGAAATTTCTCAGTGATATATTTTCAAACATTCTTCTGTTCCATTATCTTGCCCACCTCTTCTTTTGAGACACCTTTCCAGGTATATTATATGGAGTATGTCTCACTTTTGGCCATATTCTTTATTCCCATATTCTTTTTCTTTATTCTTTATTTAGTTTCTTTTGGTGGTTCAATTTGCATAGTGACTATAGACTTGCTTTTGAATTCACCAATCCTGATTTTAAAATATATACTTTTTTATTCTGAGTTTTATGTTCTGTTTGCTCTGAAGGCAGCCTAGTGAGTTCTTTGATGATGACTTTCACCAGAGAGGTATCTTCTTTTTCCTTTGTTAGTTAGGTAAGGCTGGGGGCTAATTGCCTCAATTTAATCTTGGACTAAGTTGAGGTAGGGCTGGATTTACAGTTTAGCAAGATTCTATCAACCCCTGGTTTGTCTCTGTCCTTTAGGCATGTCCTTTCCAGGCTTTTGGTTGAGAGCCTGGATTGTCTGTCTGTTCCCAGCCCTAAGAATGGCTTTTCCCTCTGGACTTGTAGTTCATCTAATTCTCTACCGTTCTTTGATGCCTTTAGCATGTTTCTTTCCTTTTGTGCATTTGTTTAAAGTTGTTGCAGCAAGAGCTTTGGCCTCTTGTGACCTCCTACCCTGTATCCAGGAGCAGAAGTATATCTAATCTGTTATTCTTAATAATATGACAAATAATCTTATAATGCTTCATTGCATACAAATGTGCTGCAGCTATAGGACATATTCTTAGATCGAATATATGTACGTTCATAATTTTAGCAGACATTGCCAAAATGCTCTCCTTGGAGACTGTACCAGTTTACGCTTCCATCAGCAATATACAAAAGTGCCTGTTTCACAGCAGTGTGATGGTGGTGGCGGTTTAGTCCGTAAGTCGTGCCCAGCTCTTGAGACCCTGTGGACTGTAGCCTACCAGTCTCCTCTGACTGTAGCCCACTAGGCTCCTCTGTCCATAGCATAGCCCACCGGGCTTCTCTGTCCATGGGATCTCCCAGGCAAGAATAATGGAATGGGTCACCATTTCCTTCTCCAGGGGATCTTTCTGACCCAGGGATCGAACCTGGGTTTCTTGCATTGCAGGTGGTCGCCTGCATTTCAGGCATATTCTTTACCAGCTGGGCCACCAGGGAGCTGTTACTGTGTTAACTTTGCAGGTCTTTGTGCACAGAGTGACACGACCAGAGCTTTGCATTAAGGTTAATTCAGTGACAGTTTAATAGATGGATAGGAAAAGGCCAAGGACAAAATTTACTTACCTCATCGGTTTTGTTTTGTTGCTAATGATCTACCAAGTGAAAGCCAACTGTATTCATACTTGAACACATTCCCCAACGTTTCCTATCAAGCTTCTTTTTTAGCTGAAAAATTGATGGCTCAAAGTCCTTTGGACTTTGGGCTCAGTACGAATGTTAGATTTTTTAACGGCTACGGTAGAGTACATCTGTTTGTCACACCAATCTCAGCACTGGAGTCAGGAACAACCAGTCTTTGTGGGGAAAAAAGAAAAAAAGAAGAAGAGAAGGGACAGAAATGGCTGTGGTTTCCCCTTAGGGCTGTAGCAGAGGAGACTGGGGACAGCAAAGAGCATGAGATGATGTCTCTGTTACGAAGAAATCTGTTCTGCCTCATTCTTGGCCCAAACAGCCATAAGCCTGATAAAACAATATTGCATGTTAGTTTCAGGAATGTAACTCAGCCATTTCAGTGTTTCCTTTCTGGGTCTCTGTGGACCGCTAACCCTCACTTTAACAGTAAGGCTATATTATCCTCATTTTCTCCGGCCATCACTCGGCTGTTTTTCTTTCTCCTGGGTTCAGTGAGTCATTTCCTCAAGTCTTCCCTGGTTTGGCTTCAGAAATTTAGGATAATCATCAAGAGCTGTCCTCTTCTCCCCTTCAGGCTTAAATTCCTCTCTGTTCGAGACCTTTCACTTCTCAGTGTGTGAGGTGGGTGGGCTCCAGCTAATATCCTTCCTCAAATCCTGGTGTGTGTGCTGGAGAGAGCCTGACAGACTGAAGCGAGAAAGACGTAACAAAATGAATGTGCAGAGAGAGACAGAGAGGCAGACTCATGACTCATCCAAATTGCTGATATAGGTGCATTGTTAAAATATATAAGCTTGTGGAAATTTCTTTCAGACAAACATTTAAACTTAAATGCTTTGTGAGGAACATCACTTAGTTTCTGTTCTGCCTTCTTGGTATTTATGTTCTTTTACCTGATGTAGTTAAGCACTCGAGTCCTGAAGTGAGACAGATCTGGGTTCAGATATTGAAACTACCACCTCCGAGCTTTCTGACCATTGGCAAATTATTTGACTTGCATGTGTTTTCATTTTCTTTCTTTAAATCTTATTTTTATTTTTGGCTGTTCTGGGTCTTTGTTGCGGTGTGTGGCTTAGTTGCCCTGTGGCATGTGGGATCGATTGCAGTTCCCTGACCAGGGATTGAACTCACATCGCTTGCATTGGAAGGCAGATTTTTAACCACTGGACCACCAAGGAAGTCCCTGTTTTCATTTTCTTGTCTGTAAACATGGACAGCATCTAGTGTGTGTCGCAGAGGACTGGTGGAACAATTAAGTGAGGAAAGTCACATAGAAAGTACTTCATAAATTGTAGCAATTATTATTATAATTTCTATGGGAATTTAATTTATGCCCACTATTTATGCCCACTATGTTTTTCTATTCACATGGTATTTAATAAATACCTAGGTCTAGATCAGATTTTGCCAAACTACAGCCTACTGGGAAAGACTGGCCCACACCTTGTATTTTAAATAAAGTTTTATTGAAATAAAGCCATATCATGTGTGTCTATATTTCTATGGCTATTTTGCTGTATTGTGGCAGAGTTGAGTATTATAACAGAGATCATATAACCCTCAACACCAAAAATATTCACCAGATGGCCCTTAATAGAAAAAGTTTGCCAGTTCCTGACCTGGTCATATTTTAAGTGTCTTAAAGTAAATAGATGTGGACAAACTTATAATTCTGTGTCTCAGTTTCTCTAACTGAAAAATGCTTATATTAGGTAAGATGACTCCTAAATAGGATCTTTCTAGAACTATTTGGCTGTTCATTGTATCTTGTGAAATCTGGGGATTTGCAGTTGGTATGTTCTTTCTGGTGGGCTTTTCTATAAGCTAGGGAGAGAGAAAACGCAGAAAATACCTAAGTAACTTAGATGTCAGATATCAAAGTAAATCATGAGAAGTGATTTATTTCAGAGAGGAGGAGGCAGTTTTCTGAGGTTTTCACTTTTTTCTCTGCAGCCAGGTGCAGGAGATCTTGGTAACCACTGGGCCCCTTTCTGGCTGAGTTAACAATTTTCCCAATTCTTTGGCTTAAAAAAAAGATCATTCTTTCTGTCTCCCCACTGCCTGCTCTCCATACCACTTCCTCTGTAGGTTGGCCCCCGGCTTTTTGTCTTCCTCTAGCCTGACTTATTCTCCAGTGGTTTCTCAGTCCTTGGTTCTCCACTCCCTCCCCGAAATGTGATGAAGGCAGGCTGCCAAATCTCCTGGCCTCCCTCTGCTACGCCAACTGTCCTGCTTCCAGCAGGGCCTCCAGCTCAGGGCCTGAACTCCAAGCAGCAGGGGGACCAGCAAGTCCTAAAAGGGAAACACCACCAACCAGTAATCTTATGTCTTTTGAACTTTGGGGTTGGGAAGCAGAGAAGGCTGGGGGATGTTTGACAATTTCCATTGAACACCTAGAGAACAGCCTTAGACAGTGGGTCAGGACTTCGTCTCAGCTCTGCCCCAAACACAGTGCTTGGGTTAGTCCCTTATCTTCCTTGAGTCTCAGTTTTTCTGTGTAAAATGAAAATAATTTCTGTTGTGCTCCCCTCACAGGGCTTTATGCTGGTCACATGTATGGTGAAAGAGCTATTTTTTTTTTTTTTAAATGTTTGATATTTACATTTTTTCCAATTAAGAATTACCTCATGATCAATGAATAATAACTCAGCCATCAAAAAGAATGAAATAACGCCATTTGTAGCATCATGGATGGACCTAGAGATTATCATACTAAGCGAAGTAAGTCAGAAAGATAAAACCATATGATATCACTTATATGTGAAATCTAAAATATAATACAAATTAACATATCTAGGAAACAAAAACATACTCATGGATAAGAGGACAGACTTCAGTTGCCAAAAGGGAGGGAAGGATTGGGAGTTTGGAATTGTGCATGGATAAGAGGACAGACTTCAGTTGCCAAAAGGGAGGGAAGGATTGGGAGTTTGGAATTGTGCTGTGTGCTAAGTCGTTTCAGTCACGTCCGACTCTTTGTAACCCTATGGACTGTAGCCTGCCAGGCTCCTCTGTCCATGGCGTTTCCAGGCAAGAATACTGGAGTGGGTTGCCATACCCTTTTCCAGGGGATCTTCTTGACTCAGGGATCGAACCCGTATCTCTTATGTCTCCTGCCTTGGCAGGTGGGTTTTTTACCACAAGTGCCACCTGGGAAGCACCTTGGAATTAGCAGAGGCAACTATTACATATATGATGGATGGACAACAAGCACACTATTTTGTGAGAAACCATATTTTGTGAGAAACCATATTTTGTGAGAAACCATAATGGAAAAGAATATGAAAAAAAATTACCTGATGCTTATTGCTAGAAGAACATCTGTCCTTATTATTTTTTTTTTTTGGCTGCACCGGGTCTTAGTTGCAGCATGTGAGATCTTTAGTGGGGGAGTGTGAACTTAGTTGCAGCATAGGGAATATAGTTCCCTGACCAGGGATCCAACCTGGGCCCCTTGCATTGGCAGCAGGGAGCCTTAGCCCCTGGACCATCAGGGAAGTCCCAGAACGTCTGTCATTTTATGGCGCCCCCAGCAGCATCCACCACCCTTCATTACAGAACCCCGATTTCCCTTGGGAGAGTCAGCCTGCAACCATTGTGTATCATCTTGCAGAGGTAAAAAAATCCAGCTGCCTGTGCTCTTGAAGGCCCACATTGTTTCTTTCTTTCTTTTTCTTTTTAAATTTTTATTACAGTATAGTTGATTTACAATGTTGTGTTAGTTTCCGCTGTATAGGAATGCGAGTCAGTTATACATATATCCACTCTATTTTAGATTCTTTTCCCATTTAGGTCACTAGAGAGTATTATGTGGAGTTCCCTGTGCTATATAGTAGGTCCTTATTAGTTATCTGTTTTATATGTAGTGGTCTGTACATGTCAACCCCAATCTCCCAATTTATTCCTTCTTCCTTTCCCCCTATGGTAATCATAAGTCTGTTTTCTACATCTGTGACTCTATTTCTGTTTTGCTAAAAAAGTTCATTTGTATCATTTCTTTAGACTCTACATATAAATGGCATCACTTGATATTTGTCTTTCTCTGTCTGATCTTACTTAGTATGATCACCTCTTGGTTCATCCATGTTGCTGCAGAGGGCATTATTTTGTTCTTGTGATAATAAGTTCCATTTGCTGAGTAATATTCCATTGTAGATACGAACCACATCTTCTTCATCCATTTGTTTGGTAGGTAGAACAGGGAAAAGGAGTCCAAAATGGCGGTGGCTACAGCCAAGGAAGGGAAAAGCCCCCGAAAATGAAACAAAAGAAGGTCCGAGGACGGAGTGAGGACCTCAGGTAAAACAAACAACACTCCTGGCTGGCCCAATTTACAGAGGACAGGCCCAGGGAGAGATTAACATATAAATAAAGGAGCCAGAGCCAGCTCTCTCCCTCTCTCCCACGTGCTGGGGCGCTCTTCTCCTCGGGTCTTTAGATCCACGTGCCCTCGAAGATGGATTTTCCTGCTATCTTCTAAATACAATAGAGCTGTAACACTGAGCTGTAACACTGATTTGTATAAGAGCTATAACACGGTCCATTTGCGACCTGAGAGCTGTGACACACCAAGGGGGCTTTAATGTCCATCACTCCAAATCTTTGTTGTGATGAGACAAAGAATCGAGGAACATACACTCGCGTGACACATTCTTCTCTCAGTGGACGTTTAGGTTGCTTCCAAGTCTTGGTGTGCTGGGGCGCTCTTCTCCTCGGGTCTTTAGATCCACGTGCCCTCGAAGATGGATTTTCCTGCTATCTTCTAAATACAATAGAGCTGTAACACTGAGCTGTAACACTGATTTGTATAAGAGCTATAACACGGTCCATTTGCGACCTGAGAGCTGTGACACACCAAGGGGGCTTTAATGTCCATCACTCCAAATCTTTGTTGTGATGAGACAAAGAATCGAGGAACATACACTCGTGTGACACATTCTTCTCTCAGTGGACGTTTAGGTTGCTTCCAAGTCTTGGCCATTGTAAATAGTCCTGACATGAACATCGGGGTGCAGGTTGTTTCTCTCCTAGCCAGAAGGTATGCAATGGCTTCAGCTCAGTCCACAGAAGCTCTGTGCAGGGATTTCGATTTTGAGTGTGTGAAACAGTCATTGAAGGGGTTGGTGTTCTTTTATCCTAACAGCAACATCCCTACCACGCTCTCCACTACAAAACCATTCCTACTTTAATTCCTGATTTCTAAGCCCCTGACGCTAAATTGGTTTCTGCCTGTTTCCAACTGGAGGCCTAGTTCTCCAATTTTCCTACATTTATTTCTATAAATTTTGTTTCAGTTGGCCAAAATTTATTTCTGTTACCTGTAATCAAAACCCTCAAATAGCACACATGTTGAGAACCATTTATGGAGCTCTTATTATATGTGGGGCCATGTACTTCGGGCTTTGCATCATTATTTAATTTAATCTTCCTGGGACTACCTTGCTGGTCCAATAGCTCAGACTTCACAGGGAACTAGATCCTGCATGCTGCAACTAAGAGTTTGCGTGCTACAACTACAAGGATCCGTGTGCCACAGCTAAGACTCGGCACAGTCAAATGAATAAATTTTAAAAATTAAACTTTCAAAGAGCTGCATATTATTTCTAAGTAACATGAGGAAATTGAGGCCCTGTGAGGCTGGATAGCCTACCCACATTTGTGTAAGGAGCAAGTGGTAGAACTGGGTATTGGAATGAAGATGCCTTTGAGTCTAAACATTTTAACCTTGATACCATCTGAAAATGGTATGAAAGAGAGCATTGTGTTTTGTAGCATGTATTTCTGGGTTAGAAATTTATTATGAACTCCTATGTTAGTAATATTCTTGAAAAATATGACTTATGATGACTACCTAATAGTCCATCATTTGAGGTTTCAAAAAATGTTTGTTATTTATTTGGCTGCATCAAGTGTTAGTTGTGGCAGGCAGGATTCTGTTTGCGGCAAGCAGGCTCTTCATTGCAATGGGAGAGCTTATTGACATGTAGAATCTTAGTTCCCACATCAGGGATTGAACCCCATTCCCTGCACTGGAAGGCAGATTCTTAATCACTGGACCACCAGGGAAGTCCCCATCATTGGATTCACTAGGACTTACCTAACAAAATTCATATTGGTTGAATTATAAAATGCACTTAGTGAATATCCTTAAGCTTTACTTTTTGTGTCTGTATCTATCTCAGATTTTCTCCTTAAAATAAGTTCTTAGATGTGAAACTTCTGGGTTTAAAATTCCTGCATAATAGTAAGGATTTTGATGCATATTGATGAAATGCCCATCAGAGAAATCTTATCAAATTTTGTTCCCCTTAGCAATGTGTTTAGATACCAATAAAAGGGCTTTTTCAATGAGGAAAACTGCTGAAAAAGATACAAAGAGCTCATAAACTAATGCCCTTCTTATTTTCAAAAAAGGAAAAATGCTTTTCTAAGTTATATCTACTACAGGGAAATCATGAAGAAATTTAAAAAAAGTAAGGGTCCAAACTTAAGATATAACCTGAAATGAAATTAGTATTCAAAGTATAGGCATTGGGTTTCTATATAGATCCTTGGAGAAAGGGAATGGCTTTAATTTTGAGGGTTTTTAAAAAAGAGTGAAATCAAAGAGGGAAGCAAGGAGATGATGATGATGATGATGATGGAGAGGAGGAGGGAGGGGTAGATGATCCCACGATGCCTCTGTGGTGGTCAGAGTAGATGCTTAGATTTTCTTTGTTTCTGAGACTTTGCCTCTGCATTCCTGCAGGAGACGAAGGAAAGTGAGGTTTGTCTCCAGGCTTTTGGTAGCCCTTGTGGTAAGAAGGCAACTGGGCCACCCAGACGTACATATTTGAGGTAATAAATAGAGATCAAAATGGTATGACTTAAAGGGAACAATACTCTTCCTCCTCGTATACAATCCTTTTCTTCCTGCATAAATACACATTGGTTTCTTTTGTAAGAATGCCTACATTAAGATGAAAAGCTGACATCTGAAAATTTTATTGCCCACCATGAAAACTCTAGCTATAATTACATCATAAATTTTTATTCTAATCGTTTAGCAAGATCTAAGAGAATGAGATATAGGACTGAATTGTTTTCAAAGGGACAGGGGAGCTAGAAAAGTTAAAATTATCATAGTGAGGAAGAGGTACTTCTAGGAAGTTTTGGAGACATTTGGGAAACAAGTCGGAGCTTGAGGCTTTGGGGAACTTGGAATGAGGATATGACGAGCCATCCATAGACAGGAAGTAGGAAGTGCAATAGGGAGAAATAAGAACCAATTCCGTGCTATTTGATAGAGAAGTACAGGTATGCTGTAGCAAATGCCAGCAGGGTGTCAGGGTTTCATGTGGGAAGTAAGGCATCCAGCACCTCAGTGTATTTCATTGATTTTAGGATCCAGTTCAGTATCTCTGAAAGTGGGATGCATCTTATAATCTGTGGTGTGTCATTTAGCAGCATTTTTTTAATTAATGGAACATAAAAAATTGTGCATATTAAAATCTATGATGTCTTCAACTTTTGTGTGTGATGTGTGTGTGTGTGTGAGAGAGAGGGTACTGTTTATAACAGGAAATATCTGACTATTTACTCCATTTAAATATTGACTAGTTACTCCATTTACATTAATAGTTGCTATCCTCATGGTTTTCATTTATTTTTTTCTTTTTTAAAAAGAACCTTATAGGTTGCTGCTACTGCTGCTGCTGCTGCTGCTAAGTCGCTTCAGTCGTGTCCGACTCTGTGCGACCCCATAGACAGCAGCCCACCAGGCTCCCCAGTCCTTGGGATTCTCCAGGCAAGAACACTGGAGTGGTTTGCCATTTCCTTCTCCAATGCATGAAAGTGAAAAGTGAAAGTGAAGTTGCTCAGTCGTGTCTGACTCTTGGTGACCCCGTGGACTGCAGCCCGCCAGGCTCCTCCGTCCATGGGATTTTCCAGGCAAGAGTGCTGGAGTGGGGTGCCATTGCCTTCTCCCCTTATAGGTTACTGAACCTGATATTCTACTGAAGAGGACATGGCTCTGAGGTATTAGGTGGCTTTGTTCTCCGTCCTCTCTCCTTTTTCTCCTCCTCCTCCTCTGCTTCCTCCTCTTCCTCTCCCTCCTCCTACTCCTTCTCTTCACTCTGTCTCACACTTTAAATGCCTGTGAGGTATGATAACATGGTGAATTCAGTTGTCCCTTTGAATGAGGAGGGTGCCTCTTGCCTTCTTGGCCCCGGAAGGGACACCTATACAGTGTTCTCTCCCTTCACTTGGGGAATCAGTCAGAGATGTGTTTGTTATTTAAGTGTAGCTTTGAGTTCAGGTCAGCCTGGATGAAGCAGACTGGGGAAGCCCCTTCCCCTTCATCAGGCACTGTATTACAAGTCTCTCACCATTATAGCAAAGTTATTCTCTATACATTATCAGTCAGTCAGTTCAGCTGCTTAGTCATGTCCTACTCTTCATGACCCCATGGTCTGCAGCATGCCAGGTTTCCCTGTCCATCACCAAATCCTGGAGCTTACTCAGATGCATGTCCATTGAGCTGGTGATGCCATCCAACCATCTCATCCTCTGTCGTCCCCTTCTCCTCCTGCTTCAATCTTTCCCAGCATCAGGGTCTTTCCAGTGAGTCAGTTCTTCAGATCAGGTGGCCAAAGTATTGGACTTGCAGCTTCAGCATCAGTTCTTCCAATGAATATTCAGGACTGATTTCCTTTAGGATTGACTGGTTTGATCTCCTTGCAGTCCAAGGGACTCTCAAGAGTCTTCTCCAACAGTTCAAAAGCATCAATTCTTTGGTGCTCAGGTTTCTTTATGGTTCGATTCTCACATTCATGCATGACTACTGGAAAAACCATAGCTTTGACTAGATGGACCTTTGTCGGCAAATTATGTCTCTGCTTTTTAATATGCTGTCTAGGTTTCTCATAACCTTCTTCCAAGGAGCAAGCGTCTTTTAATTTACTGGCTGCAGTCACCATCTGCAATGATTTTGGAGCCCAAGAAAATAAAGTCTGTCACTGTTTCCATTGTTTCCACATCTATTTGCCATGAAGTGATGGGACTGGATGCCATGATCTTAGTTTTCTGAATGTTGAGTTTTAAGCCAGCTTTTTCACTCTCCTCTTTCACCTTCATCAAGAGGCTCTTTAGTTCCTCTTTGCGTTCTGCCATAAGGGTGATGTCATATGCATATCTGAGGTTGTTGATATTTTTCCCTGCAGTCTTGATTCCAGCTTGTGCTTCATCCAGCCCAGCATTTTGCATGATGTACTCTGCATATAAATTAAATAAGCAGGGTGACGATATACAGCCTTGACATACTCCTTTCACAATTTGGAACCAGTCCATTGTTCCATGTCCAGTTCTAAATGTTGCTTCTTGACCTGCATGCAGATTTTTCAGGGGGCAGGTAAGGTGGTTTGGTATTTCCATCTCTTTAAGAATTTTCCACACAGTCAAGGCTTTGGTGTGGTCAATAAAGCAGAAGTAGATGTTTTTCTGGAACTCTCTTGCTTTTTTAATGATCCAATGTATGTTGGCAATTTGATCTCTGGTTCCTCTGCCTTTTCTAAATTCAACTTGAACTTCTGGAAGTTCTTGGTTCATGTATTGTTGAAGCCTCACTTGGAGAATTTTGAGCGTTACTTTACTAGTGTGTGAGATGAGTACAGTGGTGTGGTAGTTGGAATATTCTTTGACATTGCCTTTCTTTGGGATTGGAATGAAAACTGCCCTTTTCCAGTCCTGTGGCCCCTGCTGAGT
>SJYC01127846.1:0-56770 GCA_006408675.1 Madoqua kirkii | reverse complement strand
ACTAGATCCTGCATGCTGCAACTAAGAGTTTGCGTGCTACAACTACAAGGATCCGTGTGCCACAGCTAAGACTCGGCACAGTCAAATGAATAAATTTTAAAAATTAAACTTTCAAAGAGCTGCATATTATTTCTAAGTAACATGAGGAAATTGAGGCCCTGTGAGGCTGGATAGCCTACCCACATTTGTGTAAGGAGCAAGTGGTAGAACTGGGTATTGGAATGAAGATGCCTTTGAGTCTAAACATTTTAACCTTGATACCATCTGAAAATGGTATGAAAGAGAGCATTGTGTTTTGTAGCATGTATTTCTGGGTTAGAAATTTATTATGAACTCCTATGTTAGTAATATTCTTGAAAAATATGACTTATGATGACTACCTAATAGTCCATCATTTGAGGTTTCAAAAAATGTTTTGTTATTTATTTGGCTGCATCAAGTGTTAGTTGTGGCAGGCAGGATTCTGTTTGCGGCAAGCAGGCTCTTCATTGCAATGGGAGAGCTTATTGACATGTAGAATCTTAGTTCCCACATCAGGGATTGAACCCCATTCCCTGCACTGGAAGGCAGATTCTTAATCACTGGACCACCAGGGAAGTCCCCATCATTGGATTCACTAGGACTTACCTAACAAAATTCATATTGGTTGAATTATAAAATGCACTTAGTGAATATCCTTAAGCTTTACTTTTTGTGTCTGTATCTATCTCAGATTTTCTCCTTAAAATAAGTTCTTAGATGTGAAACTTCTGGGTTTAAAATTCCTGCATAATAGTAAGGATTTTGATGCATATTGATGAAATGCCCATCAGAGAAATCTTATCAAATTTTGTTCCCCTTAGCAATGTGTTTAGATACCAATAAAAGGGCTTTTTCAATGAGGAAAACTGCTGAAAAAGATACAAAGAGCTCATAAACTAATGCCCTTCTTATTTTCAAAAAAGGAAAAATGCTTTTCTAAGTTATATCTACTACAGGGAAATCATGAAGAAATTTAAAAAAAGTAAGGGTCCAAACTTAAGATATAACCTGAAATGAAATTAGTATTCAAAGTATAGGCATTGGGTTTCTATATAGATCCTTGGAGAAAGGGAATGGCTTTAATTTTGAGGGTTTTTAAAAAAGAGTGAAATCAAAGAGGGAAGCAAGGAGATGATGATGATGATGATGATGGAGAGGAGGAGGGAGGGGTAGATGATCCCACGATGCCTCTGTGGTGGTCAGAGTAGATGCTTAGATTTTCTTTGTTTCTGAGACTTTGCCTCTGCATTCCTGCAGGAGACGAAGGAAAGTGAGGTTTGTCTCCAGGCTTTTGGTAGCCCTTGTGGTAAGAAGGCAACTGGGCCACCCAGACGTACATATTTGAGGTAATAAATAGAGATCAAAATGGTATGACTTAAAGGGAACAATACTCTTCCTCCTCGTATACAATCCTTTTTCTTCCTGCATAAATACACATTGGTTTCTTTTGTAAGAATGCCTACATTAAGATGAAAAGCTGACATCTGAAAATTTTATTGCCCACCATGAAAACTCTAGCTATAATTACATCATAAATTTTTATTCTAATCGTTTAGCAAGATCTAAGAGAATGAGATATAGGACTGAATTGTTTTCAAAGGGACAGGGGAGCTAGAAAAGTTAAAATTATCATAGTGAGGAAGAGGTACTTCTAGGAAGTTTTGGAGACATTTGGGAAACAAGTCGGAGCTTGAGGCTTTGGGGAACTTGGAATGAGGATATGACGAGCCATCCATAGACAGGAAGTAGGAAGTGCAATAGGGAGAAATAAGAACCAATTCCGTGCTATTTGATAGAGAAGTACAGGTATGCTGTAGCAAATGCCAGCAGGGTGTCAGGGTTTCATGTGGGAAGTAAGGCATCCAGCACCTCAGTGTATTTCATTGATTTTAGGATCCAGTTCAGTATCTCTGAAAGTGGGATGCATCTTATAATCTGTGGTGTGTCATTTAGCAGCATTTTTTTAATTAATGGAACATAAAAAATTGTGCATATTAAAATCTATGATGTCTTCAACTTTTGTGTGTGATGTGTGTGTGTGTGTGAGAGAGAGGGTACTGTTTATAACAGGAAATATCTGACTATTTACTCCATTTAAATATTGACTAGTTACTCCATTTACATTAATAGTTGCTATCCTCATGGTTTTCATTTATTTTTTTCTTTTTTAAAAAGAACCTTATAGGTTGCTGCTACTGCTGCTGCTGCTGCTGCTAAGTCGCTTCAGTCGTGTCCGACTCTGTGCGACCCCATAGACAGCAGCCCACCAGGCTCCCCAGTCCTTGGGATTCTCCAGGCAAGAACACTGGAGTGGTTTGCCATTTCCTTCTCCAATGCATGAAAGTGAAAAGTGAAAGTGAAGTTGCTCAGTCGTGTCTGACTCTTGGTGACCCCGTGGACTGCAGCCCGCCAGGCTCCTCCGTCCATGGGATTTTCCAGGCAAGAGTGCTGGAGTGGGGTGCCATTGCCTTCTCCCCTTATAGGTTACTGAACCTGATATTCTACTGAAGAGGACATGGCTCTGAGGTATTAGGTGGCTTTGTTCTCCGTCCTCTCTCCTTTTTCTCCTCCTCCTCCTCTGCTTCCTCCTCTTCCTCTCCCTCCTCCTACTCCTTCTCTTCACTCTGTCTCACACTTTAAATGCCTGTGAGGTATGATAACATGGTGAATTCAGTTGTCCCTTTGAATGAGGAGGGTGCCTCTTGCCTTCTTGGCCCCGGAAGGGACACCTATACAGTGTTCTCTCCCTTCACTTGGGGAATCAGTCAGAGATGTGTTTGTTATTTAAGTGTAGCTTTGAGTTCAGGTCAGCCTGGATGAAGCAGACTGGGGAAGCCCCTTCCCCTTCATCAGGCACTGTATTACAAGTCTCTCACCATTATAGCAAAGTTATTCTCTATACATTATCAGTCAGTCAGTTCAGCTGCTTAGTCATGTCCTACTCTTCATGACCCCATGGTCTGCAGCATGCCAGGTTTCCCTGTCCATCACCAAATCCTGGAGCTTACTCAGATGCATGTCCATTGAGCTGGTGATGCCATCCAACCATCTCATCCTCTGTCGTCCCCTTCTCCTCCTGCTTCAATCTTTCCCAGCATCAGGGTCTTTCCAGTGAGTCAGTTCTTCAGATCAGGTGGCCAAAGTATTGGACTTGCAGCTTCAGCATCAGTTCTTCCAATGAATATTCAGGACTGATTTCCTTTAGGATTGACTGGTTTGATCTCCTTGCAGTCCAAGGGACTCTCAAGAGTCTTCTCCAACAGTTCAAAAGCATCAATTCTTTGGTGCTCAGGTTTCTTTATGGTTCGATTCTCACATTCATGCATGACTACTGGAAAAACCATAGCTTTGACTAGATGGACCTTTGTCGGCAAATTATGTCTCTGCTTTTTAATATGCTGTCTAGGTTTCTCATAACCTTCTTCCAAGGAGCAAGCGTCTTTTAATTTACTGGCTGCAGTCACCATCTGCAATGATTTTGGAGCCCAAGAAAATAAAGTCTGTCACTGTTTCCATTGTTTCCACATCTATTTGCCATGAAGTGATGGGACTGGATGCCATGATCTTAGTTTTCTGAATGTTGAGTTTTAAGCCAGCTTTTTCACTCTCCTCTTTCACCTTCATCAAGAGGCTCTTTAGTTCCTCTTTGCGTTCTGCCATAAGGGTGATGTCATATGCATATCTGAGGTTGTTGATATTTTTCCCTGCAGTCTTGATTCCAGCTTGTGCTTCATCCAGCCCAGCATTTTGCATGATGTACTCTGCATATAAATTAAATAAGCAGGGTGACGATATACAGCCTTGACATACTCCTTTCACAATTTGGAACCAGTCCATTGTTCCATGTCCAGTTCTAAATGTTGCTTCTTGACCTGCATGCAGATTTTTCAGGGGGCAGGTAAGGTGGTTTGGTATTTCCATCTCTTTAAGAATTTTCCACACAGTCAAGGCTTTGGTGTGGTCAATAAAGCAGAAGTAGATGTTTTTCTGGAACTCTCTTGCTTTTTTAATGATCCAATGTATGTTGGCAATTTGATCTCTGGTTCCTCTGCCTTTTCTAAATTCAACTTGAACTTCTGGAAGTTCTTGGTTCATGTATTGTTGAAGCCTCACTTGGAGAATTTTGAGCGTTACTTTACTAGTGTGTGAGATGAGTACAGTGGTGTGGTAGTTGGAATATTCTTTGACATTGCCTTTCTTTGGGATTGGAATGAAAACTGCCCTTTTCCAGTCCTGTGGCCCCTGCTGAGTTTTCCAAATTTGCTGGCATATTGGGTGCAGCACTTTCACAGCATCATCTTTCAGGATTTGAAACAGCTCATCTGGAATTCCATCACTCAAGCTATAAATTATAGCTTTTAATATTAATTCATGATAAATGTGTGATTTTGAGTTGTTACTCTCCCAAGAGTGTTCTGTATTCTTCACTTCAGTTTATTTTTGCGAACTGTAATGGCCCTTCTTACCTTGAAAGAAGTTCAGTGAAGTCATTTCATGAAGTACATTGAAGAGGAGGAGAGGAGAAATGTCCTTCCATCCCCTTTCTCTCCTACTTCCATTTTTAGTTAAGGTGGATCCTAGACATTTCCCCTGGTTCTAAATGCCCTCTTAGTGACCCTCCCAGTGTTGTATACATGATGATTGGGTCCTTATCATTCCCATAGACTCCTCCCATTCTATACCTTTGGAAGCAGGGAATCTTTCTGCTTCTTCTTTCCTACCTACTTTCCCTCCTTCCTTTCTTTCTTCTCATTCATTCATTCTTTTTTTTTTTCTCTTTTACTACCACGTCTTTTCTTTCTGCTTATAGTAATGCCTTGACACTCCAGTCAAACTACATTTCAGATATTGCCACCTCGGACAACTCTCTTCCACTTCTCAAATCCTCTTTAGTTCTCTCTCTCTTCCCACATTTGTGTAATAAAATGTATTTTTCTATTTGCGAATCCCCAAATGACTATGATCATAAATCTGAAGTATAGGAGGCAACAATATCC
This sequence comes from Madoqua kirkii, assembly GCA_006408675.1. NCBI lineage: Eukaryota > Metazoa > Chordata > Mammalia > Artiodactyla > Bovidae > Madoqua > Madoqua kirkii. The sequence goes on along the minus strand of SJYC01127846.1, from coordinate 51,752 downwards.
AGGAAAAGGAAGCTGTAAAGATTCTTGTCTTTTTATTGCTTTTATTAAGATTATAAAAATAATACAGGGTAGCTTAAAAAATTTGAAGGATATAAAAATGTATGAAAGGGATTGCTTATAGTAATGCCTTGACACTCCAGTCAAACTACATTTCAGATATTGCCACCTCGGACAACTCTCTTCCACTTCTCAAATCCTCTTTAGTTCTCTCTCTCTTCCCACATTTGTGTAATAAAATGTATTCTTCTATTTGCGAATCCCCAAATGACTATGATCATAAATCTGAAGTATAGGAGGCAACAATATCCAGGAAAAGGAAGCTGTAAAGATTCTTGTCTTTTTATTGCTTTTATTAAGATTATAAAAATAATACAGGGTAGCTTAAAAAATTTGAAGGATATAAAAATGTATGAAAGGGAGAGTCTCATATAACCTTGCCTTGAAGAGGCAACCACTGATAACAGTTTGGGGCATATTGGTTCTGTTTTTTTTTTGTTTTTTTTTTTTTTTTCAATTTTAAAGTATATTTAGGCATAATGGAGAAGAGTTGGTTTCCTGAAACTCTAAAAGCCTTTGAAAATACCCAGACTCTCTCTTTGGAATCTGCCTTAAACCTCCAATAAAATCTGGTCTTCCTCAAACTGAACATTCAAAATACATAAAAAGAATTCTTAATTTATTATTTTGTTTAATAACTACCATTGCTAAAGTATTGTATTGCACTGTTTTCTTAATAAACAAAGTGGGGTTCAGATTCATGATGGGTAAAACAGGCCTAATCTTGAAACTTGGCAACCACTAAAATATTATTTCTGTAAGAAAATGTGTACTGACAAACTTTGGGAAGATAAGTTGGGAACAGCGAGTATTTACTTCCAAGTGAATGAAGCCTTTGGTCAGAAGCTTGCTAAAAAGGACCAGACTTGGACCAAATTTCACTTCATTAGGTGGTAAAGCAAACCTGTCTTAGGATCCAGCTCTGGCTTAGATGATAAAGCCTTGGGCAAGTCATTGAACTTTGGTTGTTTGGATCTCGCTATTAATAGGTGACATTGTAGCAGATATCATCTGTATGCATGAACATGACACTGTGACTGCCGGGAAGGCAACAACTAATGCCTTGAGAATGGAAAAGTGGGACTGTTTTGTTTTCAAAAAAATTTCAGTGGAGTTATTTTGCGTGTGTGCGTGCTCAGTCGTGTCCAAGTTATTTTAGAGGAAAAAAAAGTTGACTTTAGGCCTGAAACTAGCAAAGGGCAGCAAATTAAGAACAGCTGAGTCAAACAGGCAGTGAAAGTGAAAACCGAGGAACCGAGGCTATTCCAAGCCTTTTCAAAGGCAGCAGGGTCTGCATTCTTATGCTCCCCTCTGTACATTGCTCTCTCATAATTTTGACTTCAGGGTGATGGCTCTGGCTGTGAGCTTGACTTTGAGCCACGTTTTAATGTCTTGAAACTTGTCTTCCGCAGTCTTTCAGTGTCCCCATGTCAAATTCTCAGAATGAAAAATGTGATTGGCCCAGATTATGTCAGATGTCCTTCATCCTCCCATTAGCTGTAATTGGAGATCCAGTTGGAGTGGAGGGTTGGGACCAGATTCTTTTAGAAAAAGCTGTGGCTGCCATCTTTGACACGAGGGGGAAAGTGGGGCTTTGTAACTTCTAAATTAACAACTTTTATTTCAACTTAATTCAGTTAAAAAAAAGTACTCAAACCTCTTCCATTCTAAAGACACACTTTTTCATAAGTTAATGTATCTAATATCTAGTCATGCCTGAAAATCACTGTTCATGTCATGAGGTATTATGTAGTATTTCTTCTTCTTCCTCCCCCACAGCCAAAAACTATCATTAAACTGGTGAGTTTTTTTTTTTTTAACTGAGGAAATACTGCATATATTATCCACAGGGCATCCATTGCTTTCTGTAGAGGACATAGTAAAGTTGCTACTACATATGGGGCAGGGTTGGAAGACAGGAAAATATGACAGTGTCTTCTTTCCACCACATCTTAAATCCTGCATGGAAAGAAAAGGGAAGCTGTTTTTCTCTTTGCTGTAAGAGATCAAGTCCATTAAAGATTCTGAGGTGGTCTCAGGATTTATAGCCCTGAGAAGCAAACATTTATTTTAGAGAATAATAACTATCAGTGCTGACTGAGCAGGAAGCCGACACTAGAGCACGTGTGGGCACAAAATGTAGCTTTGTATGCAACCAAATTCCAGGCAATTGCCTCGTCTAATTCAGGCAGATTTTTTTTTTTAAATGCTTCCTTTGGAACTGAAGTTCTTTCTACTTGGTTTCAGCCCAAAGGTGAGCATTTTTTTTTTGAGAAGGTTAAATCTTTTCAGATGTTTTTGAGGTGTACAAAGAGGGAAAGCTAAACCATCTTCTATTATGCATGCGTCTCGCTTCCATTACCGAAATGGGTTTGAACTTTACTATTTTTATTCTGAGAGTCCCATGATCTGCTCAAAAAGTAGCTTATGGAAAAAAAAAATTCTTCTCAAATCAGTCCTGAAAATAGCTACTTTTGTATTTGCTTAGACAAGTAAACTTTTGAAACTGTGAGAGGTACATATCAGGCCTATATATAGAAACTCATTAACTGGAAAACTGGCAGATAGAATCTGTTAAAATCCAGAAAAAAAAAACTTGAATCAAGTCTTAAAAAATAATTAACCTTGAAAGCATCCATAAATTGGGAAAATGGAGCCTTCAAATGAATTACTGAGACTGTCTGTATAGTGGATCAGCTTTGATGCTCATTAGCTGCATGTGGTTGGTTAAATTGTTTTCCCTTTCTGTGCTTTAGGTTTCTCATTTATAAGAGTGTCATCATAAAAGAACTTATTTCAAAAGACTGTTGTGAGCAATAAGTCAGAAAATAAACTCAAAGCACATAGAACAATGAGTGGCACATTATAAGCTATTAATAAATGTTTTCTCTTCATTACACAGAGACCACCTTAAGATAGCTACAAATACCATTTAATTAAGAAATCAAGGGAATTTACTGGTGATTCAGTGGTTAAGACTCCGAGCTTGCAATGCAGGAGGTGTGGGTTCCATCCCTGATCAGAAAACTAGATCCCACATTCTGTGTGGTATGGCAAAATAAACAGACAAATTCTTACGATAGTCCTATAAAGTAAAAAAAAAGAAAACATTGGCATTTTAGTGATTACTTGGTGTTTTAACTCATTATTTTCAAACTCAGTGGAAATTTTTTTCTTAGTTCAGTTCAGTTCAGTTCAGTCGCTCAGTCATGTCCGACTCTTTGCAACCCCATGAATAGCAGCACGCCAGGCTTCCCTGTCCATCACCATCTCCCGGAGTTCACTCAGACTCGTGTTCATCGAGTCCGTGATGCCATCCAGCCATCTCATCCTCGGTCGTTCCCTTCTCCTCCTGCCCTCAATCCCTCCCAGCATGAGTCTTTTCCAATGAGTCAACTCTTTGCATGAGGTGGCCAAAGTACTGGAGTTTCAGCTTCAGCATCATTCCTTCCAAAGAAATCCCAGGGCTGATCTCCTTTAGAATGGACTGGTTGGATCTCCTTACAGTCCAAGGGACTTTCAAGAGTCTTCTCCAATGCCACAGTTCAAAAGAATCAATTCTTAAGCACTCAGCCTTCTTTACAGTCCAACTCTCACATCTGTACATGACCACTGGAAAAGCCATAGCCTTGACTAGACAGACCTTAGTCGGCAAAGTAATGTCTCTGCTTTTGAATATACTGTCTAGATTGGTCATAACTTTTCTTCCAAGGAATAAATGTCTTTTAATTTCATGGCTGCAGTCACCATCTGCAGTGATTTTGGAGCCCCCAAAATATAAAGTCTGACACTGTTTCCATTGTTTCCCCATCTATTTCCCATGAAGTGATGGCACCGGATGCCGTGATCTTCGTTTTCTGAATGTTGAGCTTTAAGCCAACTTTTTCACTCTCCTCTTTCACTTTCATCAAGAGGCTTTTTAGTTCCTCTTCACTTTCTGCCATAAGGGTGGTGTCATCTGCATATCTGAGGTTATTGATATTTCTCCCGGCAATCTTGATTCCAGCTTGTGTTTCTTCCAGTCCAGCGTTTCTCATGATGTACTCTGCATATAAGTTAAATAATCAGGGTGACAATATACAGCCTTGATGTACTCCTTTTCCTATTTGGAACCAGTCTATTGTTCATGTCCAGTTTTAACTTGCTTCCTGACCTGCATACAGATTTCTCAAGAGGCAGGTTTGGTGGTCTAGTATTCCCATTTTGTTCAGAATTTTCCACAGTTTATTGTTAGATGACTTTAAAAAAATTTTTTTAACACACCACTTGCCAAATGCAGATAGATTTTACCATTGGAAACAGGGCAGATTCTGAGTATGAGCATTCACTCTGCATAGTAAAAATTCCATGCTACTTACTAGACTGCACATTTGGAGATGCTCTCCTGACATTGGATACATCTCTGGAAAAACAAAAGATGACTTGTAGAAATAGTAGACTCTGTTGGCTTCCAGCAGGCCCTCTGAGCCCATCCCACCCCACCACCCCCAATGTTAGCTTTGCCTAAGAACCATTCAGTGTGGGGTGTCACTGATGCCATCAACAGTTTTTAAATGATTTGATATATTTCTTTTGTATGTTGCTAATGGATTCCTGATTTTTAAATTTTAATTTGGTAAGCTGGCTCCATATTTACCATCAGTGACCATTTCACTGAGTGCCGTGAAATAAGGCAGACACTCTGTTCCATGTATAAGTGAAGGACAGATTTCCCACTGTAGATGACATGTTCCTGAGATTTGTGCTGTAGACTAGTTTTTTTTTTTTTTAATAAATTGAATATTTATCATTGTGTCTTTCTGAGGAATTATAATTTCAGGTACATTTTCACTTGTCTATAGATATTCAACACTTAAGGTTTCAGTGTTTCTTCCCTCTTTCTGTTTCACAGCTTGCAAACACCTCCCTCTTCTCTATCAAGAAATTCATGGTTTGTGGGCATCTCTTTTGAATAATCAGCGCCACCCCCACCCCTCGCCACCATATGCTTCTTACAGATTTTAATTCCCAAGGATAGATTGTCTTCAAGTCAGAGTATACTTACAAATATGTTTATTTCACCATTTAAAAGCAGATAGAAAATAAATTTCAAAGGTAGATAGTATCTCTTAATTGAAACATTATGTTTCTAAACTATATATCATTTAGTAGCCAAATAATATTGTAAAAAATATGGCTTTCCTGGTGGCTCAGACAATAAAGAATCTGCCTGCAGTTTGGGAGACTTAGGTTCGATCCCTGGATTGGTAAGATCCCATGAAAGAGGGCATGCTAGCCCACTCCAGTATTCTTGCCTGGAGAATCCCCATGGGCAGAGGGAGCCTGGCAGGCTACAATCCATGAAGTTGCAAAGAGTCAGACACGAAGGAGTGACTAAGCACATTAAAATATATAGCTTTCAAAATAATTAAATGCCCACGATACATTATAACTTTAGTAATCAGAAACTTTAAAATGAAATTTCTTATGCTGAATATTCTTAATAAACCATTTTAAACTTAAGAAAAGAAGGTAGATGATGTCTCAAATTTTATAATCCTGAAATGAGTGATTAGAAATAGTATCAAGCCTAAGAAAATGAAGGATGAAAATTTTGGGTTAGATCTCTTAAATGTAACAAAAACCCTTGTTACATTTATGACTCAAAAGCCAAGGTATCTATTTTCCTTCAGCATAAATAATATGTGTTGGCTAGCTGGGAATGGTTGTAATTATGTGGTATACAATAAAGGGTTCCATAGATGCCAAAAACAGAAAAATGGGTGAACCAGACCAGAAATCATGTATTGGGTAAACAGCTTCCCAGACAAATGAATTTAGCTCATTTTAAAAAAGCAGTTTCTTTTACTTTCAGTTTTATGATCTTTATGGATAGATCCAAATTCATTACTTAAAAACTGAGGTACAAGTGTTAGTATCATATATTTCATTCCATGAAACAGTGTAACCACATATTTAACAGAATGAATGGACTGGCTTTGGGATATTACTTTTAGGACTTTAAATACCAAGCAACCTAAAGCTAACCTTTGTACAAATTATAAAATAGAGTAGGGAGCTACTTTCTTGATTGACATCCTGAGATTTTTGTTTTGTTTTCATGTCGGGAGAAAAATTTAATTCAACTTAAATTTTAATTCAACTTTAAACTCTCTCTGGTTGGAAGATGTACAATACTTTTAAAATTTATTCTTAATTGGTGGATAATTGCTTTACAATGTGGTCTGATATTTTTAAATTTATAGTATTTTCACCCAGAGATAGTCACTCTTAATTGTTATCTTCAGTATATATATATATGCAACCTCTTATTCCCTCACCATTTACAATCCAGATTTTAAAGGAATAGCATGTATGGAGAAATATCAATAACCTCAGATATGCAGATACACCACTCTTATGGCAGAAAGTGAAGAGGAACTAAAAAGCCTCTTGATGAAAGTGAAAGAGGAGAGCGAAAAAGTTGGCTTAAAGCTCAACATTCAGAAAACGAAGATCATAGCATCTGGTCCCATCACTTCATGGGAAATAGATGGGGAAACAGTGGAAACAGTGTCAGACTTTATTTTTGGGGGCTCCAAAATCACTGAAGATGGTGACTGCAGCCATGAAATTAAAAGACGCTTACTCCTTGGAAGAAAAGTTATGACCAACCTAGACAGCATATTGTTGAAAAGCAGAAACATTACTTTGCCAACAAAGGTCCATCTAGTCAAGACTATGGTTTTTCCAGGGGTCATGTATGGATGTGAGAGTTGGACTGTGAAGAAGGCTGAGCACCAAAGAATTGATGCTTTTGAACTGTGGTGTTGGAAAAGACTCTTGAGAGTCCCTTGGACTGCAAGGAGATCCAACCAGTCCATTCTGAAGGAGATCAGCCCTGTGATTTCTTTGGAGGGAATGATGCTGAAGCTGAAACTCCAGTACTTTGGCCACCTCATGTGAACAGTTGACTCACTGGAAAAGACTCTGATGCTGGGAGGGATTGGGGGCAGGAGGAGGAAGGACGACCAAGGATGAGATGGCTGGATGGCATATCTGACTCAATGGATGTGAGTCTGAGTGAACTCCTGGAGTTGGTGATGGACAGGGAGGCCTGACGTGCTGCGATTCATGGAGTCGCAAAGAGTCGGACACGACTGAGCGACTGAACTGAACTGAATGTAATACCATGAATGTTGTTCTGAAAGCAACTTTTTAACCTAACAGTATATATCATTGACATGTTTCCATGTCAGTCTTCAGAAGTTCTGGCATTTCTTATTTATGTAAAGTTTCCAGCAAGTCCAAGAGAATTGATGACTTCAGAGGCATCCATTTACTGTAGACTTGCCAAAGACATTGCCATTGAGATGTTTTCAAAACAGTTTTATGAGAAATGGACATGAATAAGTAGTAGCTGGACCATTACATTGTTGTTGTTTAGTTGCTGAGTTGTGTCTGACTCTTTGTGACTCCATGGACTGTAGCCTACCAGGCTCCTCTGTCCACAGGATTTCCCAGACAAGAATACAGGAGTGGGTTGCCATTTCCTTCTCCAGGGAATCTTCCCAACCCAGGGACTAAACCTGCATCTGCTTGGCAAGCAGATTCTTTACCACTGAGCCACCTGGGGATGTCCAATAATGGATTATACTAATAGATTGATGTGTGACAATGTTTAATGTCCTCTTTGAGGATTCCTTTGATGTGGCACTAAATGCTTGCTTTAGCTGGTAAAGAAGTACTTGGCCAAAGATAAATGGGACCCCTATTTGCAGTTACAGTCTGTTGGAGGGGAACAGATACCCTTGTTTCTTTATCTGTGAATGATACATTAACCAAACAAGACATCAGATTCCAATCAAGAAAACAAACAAACAAACAAAAACCAAGTTATTTTTAACAAAGGTAATTTTTTTTGACCATCTCATTCAATAGGTACTTTACTTGACAGTCCACTGGAGCATTCCACTAATAATTTTTCATATATTTTATACTTAATCATCATGACAACTCTGTAACCTAAAGAATTATTCCTATTTATTTATTTGAGTTTCAGGTGTACCACATAGTGATTCTATATTTTTATAGATTATACTCCATTTAAAGGTATTATAAAATATTGTTTAAATTCTCTGTGCTGTACAATGTGTCCTTGTAGCTGACTTATTTTATACATAGTCGTTTGTACCTCTTAATCTCCTTCATCTATCCTGCCCTTCCTAGCTTCCCTCTCCCCCTAGTCCTCCCTGGAACCACAGAGGCTACCCAGGGAGTCACGGGGCTAGTGCTGGCTGGGAGATGGTTCCACTGGTAAGTGGAACTTCGTCCTGTTATCCTGGCTACCATGCTAGGGTCCAGGCGATAGAGTTCTATCTGGTGAACAGGACTGTGCCCTAGAGTGGGGGTGGACTCAGGGGAGTCTGAAAGCAGCCTGTCCCCTGGAGGATGGGGTGTGTCTCTGCACTGCTAATTGCTTGCCTGGGGCATCCCAGTACCGGGAGGACAGATTGGTGAGTGGGGCCAGGTCCTGGTGCTAATAAGCTAGAGGGAGGATTCCAGAATGAACTGAGCCAGCATTACCATCCATGTGGTAGAAGGAGCTCCTCAAAATGGCTAATGCCAGTATCTATGTCTCCAGGGTGAGCTACAGTTGCTTCCTGCTTCTCTGGGAGGCTCTCCAAGATCAGCAGGTAGGTCTGACCCAGGGTCCTTTCAAATGTCCAGGAGCATGTGAATTTTCTATGCGTCCTTTAAGAGTGAAGTCTTTATTTCCCACAGCCCTCTGGCTCTCCCCAAAGTAAGCCCTGCTGGCCTTCAAATTCAGATGTTCTAGGGGCTCATCTTCTGGGTACCGGACCCCTGGGCTGGGGAGTCCAAAGGGAAGCTCAGACTCCTCACTCTTTGGGGAGAACCTCTGCAGTTGTAATTATCCTCCCATTTGTGGATCATCCGGGGAAGTAGGTCTTGACTATATCATGTCTACTACTGATCTTATTGTGGTTTCTTCTTCATGCCTTTAGATGTAGAAGATCTCTTCTGCTCTTAGCATTTCTCATCAGTAGTTGCCATGTAGAGAGTTTTAATTTTGTTATGCCTGTGATAGGAAATGAGCTCAGGATTTTCCTATTCCACTATCTTGGTCATCGTTCTCACAGAGAAAATTCAATCAAGGAAATCTATCAAATAGTACTGGATATGGGCTAAAAGGGAACATTGAGGTAACTGAGATAAATACTTTTGTGGAGTAATTGCGGCCCCCATGGCTGGAGAACTAAAGGAGAGTTAGATGTGCAAAATCTGTGAGCTTGGAGAGGCCCTGAAAAGCTGGGAATACCACCTCCACAGATGCGGTGGCACCATCTGGTATCTGTGAGGATGAGGCAGGCTCGAGCAGTGCTGGGAGAAGCTCGAAACTGGAAATAACTTGTGCTGCTGGGACAGTAATGACAGGGATGGAGCAAATCCTTTCTTCCTCCTACATCTTATTGTCTCCCTCTATGTTTCCATTTGCAGAACCTAACAGAAAAGTGCTATACTCAGTATGCCAGAAAATTTGGAAAACTCAGCAGTGGCCACAGGATTGGAAAACACCAGTTTTCATTCCAATCTCAAAGAAAGGCAGTGCCAAAGAATGTTCAAACTCCTGGATAATTGCACTCATTTCACAAGCTAGAAAGATAATGTTCAAAATCCTTCAAGCTAGGCTTCAGCAGTACATGAACCAAGAACTTCCATATGTACAAGCTGGATTTAGAAAAGGCAGAGGAATCAGAGATCAAATTGCCAACATATGTTGGATCATTTAAAAAGCAAGAAAATTCCAGAAAAATGTCTACTTCTTCATTGACTATGCTAGAGCCTTTGACTGTGTGGATCACAACAAACTGTGGAAAATTCTTGAAGAGATAGGTATTTCAGGCTAGCATATTCAAAAGCAGAGACATTACTTTGCCGACTAAGGTCCATCTAGTCAAGGCTATGGTTTTTCCAGTAGTCATGTATGGATGTGAGAGTTGGACTGTGAAGAAATTGAGCACCGAAAAATTGCTGCTTTTGAACTGTGGTGTTGGAGAAAACTCTTGAGAGTCCCTTGGACTGCAAGGAGATCCAACCAGTCCATTCTGAAGGAGATTGTCCCTGGGATTTCTTTGGAGGGAATGATGCTAAAGCTGAAACTCCAGTACTTTGGCCACCTTGTGCGAAGAGTTGACTCATTGGAAAAGACTCTGATGCTGGGAGGGATTGGGGGCAGGAGGAGAAGGGGATGACAGAAGATGAGATGGCTGGATGGCATCACTGACTCAATGGACGTGAGTCCGAGTGAACCCCAGGAGTTGGTGATGGACAGGGAAGGAGGCCTGGCATGCTGAGATTCACGGGGTCGCAAAGAGTGGGACGTGACTGAGCGACTGAACTGAACTGAACTTGCCTCCTGAGAAATCTGTATGCAGGTCAGGAAGCAACAGTTAGAACTGGACAAGAACAATGGATTGGTTCCAAATTGAGAAAGGAGTATATCATGGCTGTATATTGTCACCCTGCTTATTTAATTTATATGCAGAGTACATCATGCAAAATGCTGGGCTGGATGAAGCACAAGCTGGAATCAAGATTTCCAGGAAAAATATCAACAACCTCAGATGATAACACTCTAATGAGAGAAAGCAAAGAAGAACTGAGGAGCCTCTTGAGGAGAGTATAAGAGGAGAGTGAAAAAGCTGGCTTAACTCAACCTTTAAAAAACTAAGATCATGCCACCTGGTCCCATCCCTTCATGGCAAATAGATGGGGGAAAAGTGGAATCAGTGGCAGATTTTATTTTCTTGGGCTCCAAAATCACTGTGGACAGTGACTGCACCCATGAAATTAAAAGACACTTGCTCCTTGGAAGAAAAGCTGTGACAAACCTAGACAGCATATTAAAAAGCAGAGATACCACGTTGCCTACAAAGGTCCATATTGTCAAAGCTATAGCTTTTCCAGTAGTCATGTACATACGTGCGGGTTGCACCATAAAGAAGGTTGGATGCTGAAGATGCTTTCCAACTGTGGTGCTGGAGGAGACTCTTGAGAGTCTGTTGGATTGCAAGGAGGTCAAACCAATCAATTCTAAAGGAAATCAATCCTTGAACATTCATTGGAAGGACTGATTCTGAAGCTGAAGCTTCAAAACTTTGGCCACCGGATGCGAAAAGACCCTGATGCTGGTCAAGATTGAAGGCAGGAGGAGAAGGGGGTGACATAAGATGAGATGATTAGATGGCATTACTGACTTAATGCTCACGAATTTGAACAAAATCCAGGAAATAGTGGAGGACAGAACAGCCTGGCATCTGCAGTCCATAGCAAAATGTTGGACAAGACTTAGCCACTGAACAACAGCAAAAGAAAATACTCTCACAGAAGAGAAATGGCATCTGCAGCGCCACAGTCCCAGCATCATGGAGCATGTGTTGGGTTGGCCAAAAATTTCATTTTGTTTTCCATTACATCTTAGTGAAAAGCCTGAATGAACTTTTTAGCTAACTCAATTTATATGAAAGTGTGAGTTTGCAGCCGACAGGTGCTTAATCCCTGGCAGAGTGACCTGGATATTCTTGTTTCTCTGATTATGAATTATTAACCCATAACCGCAAACAAAGAAGCCTATGAAACAGACAAGTTGTCTCACTAAAGCCTAAGTCATGGTAATTGAGTGCTCCATTAATGTATGTTTGTAAGAAAATCTGATTAATTTTGTCAAGAAATAAGCAGTGGTTTCCAAAATTGTCTTAAGAAACTTTCTGGGAGAAAAACTTAGAATTGAAGAACTTCATATATCAATTTAATATTTGAAAAGAGATTTGGGGGAAATGTTGGCATTATTCACCTGAGAATTTGAACACTTAACCCAGCTCTGCATTCTACCTGACATATTTAGAACCAGCGTCAGACTTGTAGTAAATAGTTGTAGAGTACAAATAGACACTATATAACAAGGGATAGTCCTTTTCTACTTCTGTTATTTAATCCCTTCCTTGAAGTAGCTCTCCTTTTGTGTTTTTGTTTTATTTTGGCCACACATGGGCAGCATGTGGGATCCTAGCTCCCCCATCAGGGATCGAACCCTAGCCCCCTTCACTGGAAGTGCAGAGTCTTAACAATTGGACTTCCAGGAAGACCCCTTGAAGTAGCTCTCCTTTTACAGTCCATGAAAACAATCATGTAAAAACAATGTATATGTGTCAAAACAGCCAGTCACTTAAGGAAAAAGGCAGGAGAGAAATCACTTTGGTTCTGCTTGAGTGGAACTCCTGATTATTTTATCATTTCCACTTTTTATTCAGTTTTGTTGGGAAGCAGAACATTAATTTATTCGCTTTATTTAGTACCTCCACTGTGTTAACTTTGTTTAGTGCTAGGGATATAAGGAGATTGAGCCTGCTCTTAAGGGACTTAATGATCTAATAGATAAAGATCCTATGTATGCAGAGACTGAATTGTCAGATACCATGACAGAATTGGGGCTTCCCTGGTAGCTCAGCTGGTTAAGAATCCACCTTCAATGTAGGAGACCCTGATTTGATTCCTGGAGTGGGAAGATCTCCTGGAGAAGGGATAGGCTACCCTCTCCAGTATTCTTGGGTTTCCCTGGTAGCTCGGGTGGTAAAGAATCCACCCGGAATATGGGAGTCCTGGGTTGATTAGATGGCATTACTGACTTAATGCTCACGAATTTGAACAAAATCCAGGAAATAGTGGAGGACAGAACAGCCTGGCATCTGCAGTCCATAGCAAAATGTTGGACAAGACTTAGCCACTGAACAACAGCAAAAGAAAATACTCTCACAGAAGAGAAATGGCATCTGCAGCGCCACAGTCCCAGCATCATGGAGCATGTGTTGGGTTGGCCAAAAATTTCATTTTGTTTTCCATTACATCTTAGTGAAAAGCCTGAATGAACTTTTTAGCTAACTCAATTTATATGAAAGTGTGAGTTTGCAGCCGACAGGTGCTTAATCCCTGGCAGAGTGACCTGGATATTCTTGTTTCTCTGATTATGAATTATTAACCCATAACCGCAAACAAAGAAGCCTATGAAACAGACAAGTTGTCTCACTAAAGCCTAAGTCATGGTAATTGAGTGCTCCATTAATGTATGTTTAGTAAGAAAATCTGATTAATTTTGTCAAGAAATAAGCAGTGGTTTCCAAAATTGTCTTAAGAAACTTTCTGGGAGAAAAACTTAGAATTGAAGAACTTCATATATCAATTTAATATTTGAAAAGAGATTTGGGGGAAATGTTGGCATTATTCACCTGAGAATTTGAACACTTAACCCAGCTCTGCATTCTACCTGACATATTTAGAACCAGCGTCAGACTTGTAGTAAATAGTTGTAGAGTACAAATAGACACTATATAACAAGGGATAGTCCTTTTCTACTTCTGTTATTTAATCCCTTCCTTGAAGTAGCTCTCCTTTTGTGTTTTTGTTTTATTTTGGCCACACATGGGCAGCATGTGGGATCCTAGCTCCCCCATCAGGGATCGAACCCTAGCCCCCTTCACTGGAAGTGCAGAGTCTTAACAATTGGACTTCCAGGAAGACCCCTTGAAGTAGCTCTCCTTTTACAGTCCATGAAAACAATCATGTAAAAACAATGTATATGTGTCAAAACAGCCAGTCACTTAAGGAAAAAGGCAGGAGAGAAATCACTTTGGTTCTGCTTGAGTGGAACTCCTGATTATTTTATCATTTCCACTTTTTATTCAGTTTTGTTGGGAAGCAGAACATTAATTTATTCGCTTTATTTAGTACCTCCACTGTGTTAACTTTGTTTAGTGCTAGGGATATAAGGAGATTGAGCCTGCTCTTAAGGGACTTAATGATCTAATAGATAAAGATCCTATGTATGCAGAGACTGAATTGTCAGATACCATGACAGAATTGGGGCTTCCCTGGTAGCTCAGCTGGTTAAGAATCCACCTTCAATGTAGGAGACCCTGATTTGATTCCTGGAGTGGGAAGATCTCCTGGAGAAGGGATAGGCTACCCTCTCCAGTATTCTTGGGTTTCCCTGGTAGCTCGGGTGGTAAAGAATCCACCCGGAATATGGGAGTCCTGGGTTTGATCCCTGGGTTAGGAAGATGCCCTGGAGGAGGGCATGGCAACCCACTCCAGTATTCTTGCCTGGAGAATCCCCATGGACAGAGGAGCCTGGTGGGTTACAGTTCATGGGGTGACAAAGAGTTGGACACGACTGAAGTGACTTACCACGCACACGTGCTCATGGGAGAATCAGGTAGACAGTGCCTTGAAGACAATTGGAGGACTGGTCACTTCTGCCTTTGGGATGACGACAGACAGGAAAGTCTCCCCTGAGGAAGTGACATTTGAGTCTCAAAAATGTGAATATGGAGATCAATCAAGCAGACAGTGAACATAGGTAAATAACCTCCATTGATTCTTCTTTCCACCTTCTGCCTTTTTTGTGTGTGTATGTATGTCAGATATTATATGTGGAAATATCAGAGATTTTGTACCAACGGAAGAGTGAAAGTAAGTAACCTCAGTGGTAACAGGGTCAAAATAAAGAAGAAAGAATCAAAAAATATACCAATTTTGCCAGGAAGAGCAAGTGTGTGTGTGTGTTTAATTGTTGGTTTGACCTTGAGCTTTTCCAATACACTATTTCCACTTCTGTCTAGATAATCCTTCACTCCCTTTAGATGTTATTTTAGACATTTTGCCTTTGGCCTCATAAAATGCAAATTATACTATGCAAGAGCAATTTTAATATAGGAATTAAATACAGATTCCATTTGTTTTTACAAAGTATGGCCTATGATCAAGGAATATTCAGCAGCATAACTGATGGTAGAATTTAGCTTGGAGTTAAAATATGGCAGTAACTGAAACGTATCTGAGGGAGGAATTCAATCACAAATATGTGGGTTTGGATGGTTTAGATATTTGAATAATGTATTTGGACATGGGTTGAAGGATGGGTCTGGGAGTATTTTTGGTTGAATTTCAAGAGGAAAAAATATCATCTCAGGGTTTTATGTCCTTTTTATTAAAAAAAAATATGTAATTGAATACCTTATTACTTCAATGAAAGGTATATTGCAGGAATTGACTATATTCCACTGTCGTTTGTGTTCCAGTCACCAAGATCCAACTGTAGAGAAAGGGATTATACGTGGACATGGAGATGATGTTTTGTTGGAAAAAGAATTTAGAATAGTGATTTTCAAATGAATCGTGGATCTTCTGGAAAACATTTAATGTGTAGATTTTCAAGGACTCCTCCTCCATCTCCCACTGTGAGATTTAAATTCAGTTTGGGAAGAGTCCCATAAATTTGTATTTCTAATAAGTACTCCAAGTAATTCTAATACAGATGACCTTGGACTACGCTTTAAGAAAGGCTCCAGAGGGAATTCCTGGCAGTCCAGTGGTTAGGACTTGGCGTTTTCACTGCCTTGGCCTTGGGGTCAGTCCCTGGCTGGGGAACTAAGAGTCCATGTGTTGAACAGTGCAACCAAAAGGAAGAAAACGCACCACAGAAATTTTATTTGGAAATTTTTCATATTTGAAATTTCTTCTTCATAATGTAGAATATAGAGCTATTAAAGGCAAAGGCTTGGAGCAATTCTTATAGATATTCTTCTTACTGATTTCTGCTGAAGATGACTTTCGTAATCTAACTAATGCCTGTAAGTATGAGAGTGATGATAGTGCATGATCTTGTTAGTTATCTTGTTCTTTTCCTTCTCTCTTTTTAAGATTGTTCAGGGGCCATGCATTAGATTCCTGGTCAGGGATTTAAAAAAAAAAACCAAAACATAAAACGGAAGCAATATTGCAATAACAATTTGCTAAAGATTTTTAAAAAATGGTCTCCATCCAAAGCTCTTAAATATGTTTCTATTTTTCATATCCTTTCCTGTTTTTCCCTCCTTTCTTTCAGTTTTTCTGTATCTACATCGTCAGTATACAGAGACATTACATACTACACTGTCTCCTTTATAACCATAATTTAGCCTTAGTTCTTAATCATAATTTAATGTTTAGTCCGTATGTTGGATATCTCCCAAATCATTTTGTGTGATGAGAGTTTGAAGTAGATTCCTTAGAAGACTCTGTAAGAAGGGCTCATAGGAGCATTATTTCCTAAGTATATTCACAATAGTTTATCTGTTGCCTTGTTATACTATTAAACAAGTTTAGCTGCATATAGAATCCTTGATATGGGGGTTTTCTTATTTCTTTTCTTGAATGCCTCAAATTTTATCTTTTTGAATACTTCAAATATATTAATTCTTTTTCTCATGGCACAAAGTGTTCCTGTTGTAAAGTCTAATTATGATCTTATTATTTTTACTTATAAATGATTTGGTCTTTTTTGCCTGGTAGTCCAAATAATTTTTTCTTTTTCTTTAAAATATAATACGTTGGGATTTCCTTTGTGGTCCAGTGGTTAAGACTCTGTTCTTCCACTGCAGGGGGCACAGAATCCCTGGTTGGGGAACTAAGATCGTGCATGCAATGCCGCACAGCCAAAAAAAGAGTATATGCATATATATATATATACACACACCTTATTTTTGGGGGCTTCAAAATCTCTGCAGATGGTGACTGCAGCCATGAAATTAAAAGATGCTTGCCCCTTGAAAGAAAAGCTATGATCAAACTAGACAGCATATTAAAAAGCAGAGACATTACTTTGCCCACAAAGGTCTGTCTAGTTAAAGCTATGGTTTTTCCAGTAGTCATGTATGGATGTGAGAGTTGGACTATAAAGAAAGCTGAGAGCCAAAGAATTGGTGCTTTTGAACTGTGGTGTTGGAGAAAGCTCTTGAGAGTCCCTTGGACTGCAAGGAGATCCAACCAGTCCATCCTAAAGGAAAACAGTCCTGAATATTCATTGGAAGGACTGATACTGAAGCTGAAGCTCCAATACTTTGCCATCTGATGTGAAGAACTGACTCACTGGAAAAGGCCCTGATGCTGGGAAATATTGAAGGCAGGAGGAGAAGGGGACGACAGAGGATGAGATGGTTGGATGGCATCACCAACTTGATGGACATGAGTTTGAGTAAGCTCTGGGATTTGGTGATGAACAGGGAAGCCTGGCATGCTGCAATCCGTGGGGTTGCAAAGAGTCGGACATGATTGAGCAACTGAACTGAACTGATATATATATGTGCATATATATATGTACACACACATATATATATTACCTTTTACTAGAATAGTACCAGTGTTGATATTCTAGGTTGATTGCTCTAAGTTCTGGAAATTTGATTTAATAGGTAAATGTATATCATCTTTTATTTCATGAATGTTTTCTTAAATTACAGTTGTTAGTGTTACTCTGCCCCATTGCTCCGATTTTTCTTCTTCAGAGCCCATTACTGTATAGAAGTTTTTCTCCTGTAGTTCTACTCTATCACTTTCTCTCAAATCTCTTTAAAAATATTTTTTATTTTTTACTTAAAATATTTTTCTCCTTCCACTTTCCATTTCTCTTCAGATATTCATTGTGTTCATTTACTATTTTTAATATATTTATGTATTTAGCTGTGCCAGGTCTCAGCTGCAGCATGTGGGATCTATTTCCTTGACCAGGGATCGAACTGTTGCACGGGGAGCCTAGAGTCTTAACCACTGGACCACCAGGGAAGTTCCTTGTTTACTCTTTAGTTTTCTCTTATCGAGGGTTAATTTCTTAATTTAAACTTGTTTAATTCTTTCCCCAGTCCTTTATCCTGTCAAATCTCCATTTTCTCCATTCATATTCAGTTCAGTTCAGCCGCTCAGTCGTGTCCCACTCTTTGCGACCCCATGAATCATGAATCGCAGCACGCAAGGCCTCCCTGTTCATCACCAACTCCCAGAGTTCACTCAGACTCATGTCCATCGAGTCAGTGATGCCATCCAGCCATCTCATCCTCGGTCGTCCCCTTCTCCTCCTGCCCCCAATCCCTCCCAGCATCAGAGTCTTTTCCAATGAGTCAACTCTTCGAATGAGGTGGCCAAAGTACTGGAGTTTCAGCCTCAGCATCATTCCTTCTAAAGAAATCCCAGGGCTGATCTTCTTCAGAATGGACTGGTTGGATGTCCTTGCAGTCCAAGGGACTCTCAAGAGGCTTCTCCAACACCACAGTTCAAAAGCATCAATTCTTCGGCGCTCAGCCTTCTTCACAGTCCAACTCTCACATCCATACATGACCACTGGAAAAACCATAGCCTTAGTTTCTTCAATTCTAGTTTATCTCTTCTTTGGTAATTCCTATTATTTAAAAACCTTTCTTTTCATCTGTTTTGGAATTATAAGTTATATTTTTAGCTTTTTGTAGGGTAGTCTGACATGTTTTCATGGTCTCTAGGGATACCTTCTACATTATTCAACTTCTTATTCCTTTTTTTGGTCATAATTCAATTTATTTCTGTTGCTCATTTTAAAGTGAAAGTGAATTTCTTTAGCAAAGAGATACAAACACATGGCCCCATATTCCTTAGATCTTCCTCTGTTCCCTTCTTCCATTTGTATTTGATCATTTTTCTCCTTTGCCCCTATTTTCAGTCCTATTTAATTGAATCCTATTTCCAGTAGTTTTTCCTCAATAGAGAGATTTGACTTGAAAGAGAGCTCTGGTTTCTTAATTTTGAGAGTTTGCAACAACACTCAGACCTACTGCCATCCCATTGCACTCACCTACAGATCGCCTCCTGCAGCGCTCCCACCTGGTTTCAGCGGAGTTCAGATTAGCTTTCTGTACTTTCCCGCGAGTGTGTGCTTAGTTGCTCAGTCGTGTTTGACTCTTTGTGACCCCATGGACTGTAGCCCCTCAGCCTCCTCTGTCCACTGGCGATTCTCCAGGCAAGAATACTGGAGTAGGTTGCCATGCCCTCCTCCAGTGGATCTTCCCAACTCAGGGATCAAATCCAGGTCTCCCACATTGCAGTAGAATTCTTTACTGTCTGAGCCACCCGGGAAGCCCAAGAATACTGGAGTGAGTAGCCTATCTCTTCTCCAGGGGATCTTTCCAATGGATACATGATGGCAGTTTTGGGGTTCTCCTGATGCTGTTCCCACTAGCCTCTGTTCTGAGGTTTGAGGGAATGTATAATCATCTAGTTTTCTTCTGTATATTCTTGATGAGTTTTTGATTTTGCAAACTGACTCTTCTGTCTGGTGTTTTCGTGGCAGGGGGTGGGGCAGGTAGAGAAGAGGATTCAGAGATTTTCAGAGAATATACAACTAACCCTACCCCAATCTTGTTTTATTTATATTTTTCAGGTATATTAATATATCTTCTCTCCTCAGCAGATTTCCCAATTTCTCAAAACAAAACACTTTTCAGAAATAATACCCATCGTTTATCAAGTACTTACTACATTCCAGGTACTGAAGGAATTAAATGTTTTACAAAGTATTTATTGATTTTTACAACAACCTTTGGATGTAGGTACTTTATACCTATTTTTAGTAAGTTTAAACTGAGATTTAAAAAGGTAAAGTATTTGATCCCAGGTTGGGGTAGGCAGCTTCTAAAGCGGCACCAATTCCTACTTCCTGGTATTCATGTCCTTATGTAATCCCATCCCCTCAGTGTGGACTGGATCAAGTGACTTGCTTATAATAAGTAGAGTATGGAAAATATGATGGTATGTCACTTCTGAAATTAGCCCACTACAAGACTGTGGCTTCAGCACCTCACACTCTCTTGCTTTCTTGCTTACTCATCCTGATGGAAGTCAGCTGCCATGTTGTGTATCGCTTTAGGAGAGGCCCATAGAGAAGGATCTGAGGGAGGCTTTCAGGCAACAGGCAGCAAGGAACTGAGACCCTCCTCCCAGCAGCCCGTGAGCAACTGGATACAGCTAATAACCCGTGAGTGACTTGGGAGCAGATTATCTTTCAGTTGAGCCTTTGAATGAGACCACAACTCTAGTTGACTTTTTTAAAGAAATAAATTTAAGTAGACAATTTACTTTTTCATTAATTTTTCCAAAGTTATTTTTCATTTTAAGTATGATGCTCTTCAGAGACCATATGCCATTTCAGTTATACTTTAAAAAAATTATTATTATTTTGGGTGCATCATGTGGCAGACAGGGATCTTCGTTCCTCAGGCAGGACTCGAACCTGTGGCCCTTGTGTTGGAAGCATGGAGCCTGAACCACTGGACCACCAGGGAAGTACCTCTAGCTGACATTTTGATTGCAGTGTTATGGCAGATTTTGAGCCAGAGACACCTGGCTAAGTTATGCTAGGATTCTTGACCCACAAAACTTCGCAGAGAATGTTTATTGTTTTAAGTTGTTAACCTGGGGGTGATTTGTTACACAGCAAGAAACAGCCAACACACAGGCCATGAAAATAATGCATTTATACTGGAGTGGGTTGCTGTGCCCTCCTCCAGGGGATCTTCCCAACCCAGGGATTGAACCCACGTCTCTTCTATCTATCTGCATTGGCATTCAGCATCCAAGAAACAACGATCATGGGATCCGATCCCATCACTTCATGGCAAATAGATGGGGAAATGATGGAAACAGTGACAGACTTTATTTTCTTAGGCTCCAGAATCACTGCAGATGGTGACTGTAGCCATAAAATTAAAAGACACTTGCTCCTTGGAAGAAAAGCTATGACCAGCCTAGACAGTATATTAAAAAGTAGAGATGTTACTTTGCCAACAAAGGTCTATCAAGTAAAAGCTATAGTGTGTCCAGTAGTCATGTATGGATGTGAGAGTTGAGTTATAAAGACAGTTGAATGCTGAAGAATTGATGCTTTTGACCTGTGGTGTTGTAGAAGACTCTTGAGAATCCCTTGGACCGCAAGGAGATCAAATCAGTCAATGCTAAAGGAAATGAATCTCCATTAGAAGGACTGATGCTGAAGCTGAAGCTCTAATACTTTGGCCACCTGATGCAAAGAGCTGACTCACTAGAAAAGACCCTAATGCTGGGAAAGATTGAAGGCAGAAGCAGAAGGGGACAATAGAGGATGAGATGGTTGGATGGCATCACCGACTCAACGGGCATGAGTCTGAGCAAACTTTGGGAGATGGTGAAGGACTGGAAAGCCTGGCATGCTACAGTTCATGGGATCGCAGAGTCAGACACTACTGAGCAACTGAACGACAACAAATAAAAGTAATGACTATGCCATCTGACCTGGAATGCAGGGACTCTGATTTGAGTGTCTATGTTTTTCACCTCTTTGTGACACTGACTTTGAGTAGCCTTTACCTTTATGGGCTACTGTTTGTACCATATCGGAGAAGGCAATGGCAACCCATTCCAGTACTCTTGCCTGGAAAATCCTATGGACGGAGGAGCCTGGTAGGCTGCAGTCCATGGGGTCACCAAGAGTCGGACACAACTGAGCGACTTCACTTTCACTTTTCACTTCCATGCATTGGGGAAGGAAGTGGCAACCCACTCTAGTGTTCTTACCTGGAGAATCCCAGGGATGGGTAATGGGCTGCTGTCTATGGGGTCGCACAGAGTCGGACACAACTGAAGTGACTTAGCAGCAGCATTTCTACCACATAGAATTTTGACAGTCTTCCTGACTTCCTTTACTCTATTCATTGTTCTTTAGATGAACCATTTCTACCTAGGAACTGCCTGTTGCTGAACTGAGTAATAAGTGAGCACTTTCTTTTGGTCATGGACATTTAAAGTAGGGAGGAACCTGAAAATTGATATAGTCCACATCAACCTGTTCCCATTTTTACAGGTCAGGAAATTAGGTCCAACAAAATTAAGAAACTTGGGACTTCCCTGGCAGACCAGTGGTTAAGACTCCAACTTCTAATGCAGAAGGCACAGGTTCAGTCCATGGCTGGGGAAATAAGACCACACATGCTGTGGGTGGGGTGTGGCCAAAATTTTTTTTAAAATTAAGAGACTTGCCTAAAGTTACAGAATTAGTGAAAGAATGGGGATTACAATCCAGGTCTCCTGATGTCCAGTTCAGGACTGTGAGCAGGTACATACTGGTAGTTCTACATGGCCGTAGCTCACTACCACATTGTGAATGTGGAGTAAATTCAATTTAATTCCCATTCATTTTCTCTGTACAAAATCACAGGGATCGTAAAGGGAATAGCTGGCTGATGGAGTAAGATATTTACTTTCTTTGCTCTTAGGCTCACCTTCTCTGAAGGACAGGTCAACAGCCTGGGCCCAGCTGAATGATTATTCATCTTCTAATCCCTTAACCACAGCACTGGATCCAACTATGGCAATGGAGTTTTATATGCGGAGTCAACTGCAAATGATTTGTCTTGGCTCTTTGAACTCATGGAGAAGCATTTCCTGAGCTGGAGTGAAAGGGGCTGTGATCAGCTAGTAATATCAACTGTGACTGAAAGTGGAGGGTGTGGCAGAATTTGTGCCATGGATTTGCCCACTGGTGTTTCTATAGTTTGGGGGCCTGGTCCTTCCTTTGATGACCCACACTTTTCCTGCTGCGAACTATTCTTGCCACAACAAGCTGCCCATGAAGGCTCATTTTCAATGCTCCGTCAGTGCTTGTTTCTGGAATCTTTTTCTTCTCATTTGATGTGAGGTTTAGCACATAAGTGGCATTGGTGGAATTTACCTTGTAACTGAGTGCAGTGTTAGAAGTGGGGCCAGTTTTCACATCCGTGGAGCCTGGAGGCTTTTATGGTTCTATTTCTGTCTAGATCTGAGAGTCACATTGCCAGGAGACTGTCAGTCCATCTATCCTCAAAAAAAAAAAAAAAAAAGTGCAGGAAGGTACAATTTTGCCCACGCTTACTCTGATTTTTAGCTAAACATTCCATTTTCCTCAGTCCCAGGGCTTCATGAGAATAAATTTATTCACGAATGTTAGTCCAGATACACTGGATGACAGGGTAAAATACTGGTAGTGTAAATCAAAAGCACAATCAACATGTGCTTTGAAACTTGGACAGAAACTGGCAGAAGCTGTGAGGCAGAGGCTTACATATCTTCAGGGGTGGTAGTTTTAATACAATACTGCTAGCATTTTTTTTCCCTTTCCCATTTTGGTAAAGTGGAGTATTGGGCAACGTTAGAATTCAGGTAAGTGACTGGGAAAGTTTGTTTCCTTCTTCTTTTCTTCTGTCCTCTGTTCAACTTTCTTCTTCCATTTCGATTCTTTCTATTCTGTTTTCAATTTTCCCCATTCCTCAGTGTTGAAACCCCAATGAAGACTTCCACTTTTTGTAATATTCTCTATCAGAGGCCTATTTTATTGAAATAGTAAGAGAGTCCTAGGATGTCCTCTTGCAACTAGATACTCTCTGCCCCTGACTTGTGAAAAACACAATACCATTCTTTTTCTGATGAGAAAGTGGTAGAACCCTGAACATGCCTTGATGCTTTGAGGTGTGGAATTCAGGCAAGTCACTTTGACTCTGTATGCTTCACTGGGATTATCCTGTGGACAGAGGAGCCTGGTAGGCTACAGGGCTACAGTCCATGGGATGGCAGAGTCGGACACAACTGAGCACGCATTCTTTATTTGTATCCAGGTATAAACGTGTGTGAGTGTGTGTGTGTGTGTGTGTGTGAGAGAGAGACAGAGAGAGAGACAGAGAGAGAGAGACAGAGAGAGAGAGAGAGACAGAAAGATCAGTAGTTTTGTGTGCCTTTGGAACCCTGGGATCATGGAAGGAACTGAGCTAGTGAGACTCCCCTGTCCTTTTCTGACCAGAATAACTCTGTTATTATTAGTTTTCTGTAAGAGCTTTCTGCATTAGAATTTATGTGAAACACAGAGCCTACTTTTTACATATGAAAACTGCCAGCATCAATGAATCTCAGGTTTCTTCCACCTCCAACAGTTTGCGGTACCTGCATGTAATCAGACCCAGATAGGCGAGAAAGCCAGTGTGATGGTTAAGATCACCATCTCTGTCAGGTGTGTCTCTGTGTTTCGGTCACAACCACTCCAGGCTGTGGGTCTTGAGGCATGTTATCCTCTCAAGGCCTTAGCTATTCTCTTCTTTAAAATGGAGATAATAGTTGTAACCAATCTCATAGGACTGTGGTGAGAACCAAATGAGATAATTAACAGTGTCCAGCAAACTTATAAATGCCCAATAAGGATTTGGCATTATTGTTAGTCTGAAAAGACATTCACACTATACATGGTATGCTCATCTTCCTTTACCACTTCATTTGTGTTTATTTCAAATAAGCCTTCTCCTTGAATCATCTATAAATAGAATATTGGATTCTTTGCTGTTTTCTTCACTTGACACTGCAGGGAAATTTTATATAGTTTTAGCACATTCACTTAACACCTCTAAAGTATACTGTGCCATCCATAACCATCATTTTTGGGCCAAAAAGTTTCAGTGAAAAGTTAAAGTGAAAAAAAAAAGAAGATGAAACAACTAGTTTCTTCGATGATTCTTTGCTGAAAATCATCTTTTCCATAAGTTTTAAGCATATCTTTGCACAACTTTGTTTCTCTTTGAGTCTTGGTCTGTGACATAGATGGAGTGGACCAGATAACTTTTCAGGTTCAACACTGATGCTTCTAAGTTGACTTTCACATAATGTGGCACTCCAGTAATCAATTTGTCTTATTTCTCAGACTGCTTCCTCAGTTGCAAGTTAAGAAGAGAACTTCCTACCTATCAGCTGCTTATAATTCTAGCATTAGAGTTTTCTACATTTTCTTTTTATGCTCTTCTTCAACTTAATTGAACTCTGGTTACCCAGTTATCCAAACTATATCACAAAATGATTTTAAAACATGTTTCTAGTTGCATGGTTAAAAGCTTGATAATATATACCAGCTTCCCTGGTGGCTTAGAAGATAAAGAATCTGCCTGCAATTCGAGAGACTTGGGTTTGATCCCTGGGTTGGGAAGGTCCTCTGGAGGAGGGCATGGAAACCCACGCCAGTTTTCTTGCCTGGAGAATTGCTGTGGACAAAGGGACCTGGCGGTCTACAATCCATGGTGTCACAGAGTCGGACACAACTGAGTGGCTAAGCACAGCACAGCAACCTATACCAGAGAACTGCTGAGTGCTGGAGACACAATAATGTAAAGATACGCTTCCTGCCTTCAGGAACTCAGGTATCAGATCCATAACAGTGATGATATAATGATGTAGATGATAAACGCAAAGATAATTGTTTTAATGGGGATAAGCACAGCACTCATTGGAAACAAAAGGTAAAGAGAACCCACATCAGTCTGATGGTGAGGTGTCTGTGAAGGTCAGGTGAACGAAAGGGGAGGAAATATTCTAGCTGGAGGAATACTGTTTGCAAAGCACAGAGCTCTGATGAGAGAGCAGGACTGGACAAGGAATTACAAACTGTTGCATATTGTTGGACTGTGAAATGTAAAAAGAGAATGAGTTGGGATTGCTAAACAGGCCTGCTAAGAGCTCTGTGGGCCATTTAATTGAATATAATCTGTCCATATATTGAGATTTTTCAAATTGAAAGGCCAAGGATTTAAAATGAAATAGAACAGTAGTTATTAATGTACATTTCTGAAACTCTTACAAAAATATGTAAGGTCAGGATCAATAGTTTTGTATTGTGTCTTAGAAGAAATTAATTCAGGGAAACTCATTAAGAGAATCTGGAAAAGAATAACCGATTCATTTTACTGTGAAACTTCTTAGGAGAGTTTTTTTTTTATTAGATGAGCACTAATCAGAGTTCAGCATCCATTTCTAAACTAAATGTAAGATAACTGTCACTTGTTATTTTCATTTAATGTCTTATGGTTTTTCATATATTGTAAACTTGAAGATTTAAGGTGATTTTAGTTATTTAAGTTTTTCCCAGGGATTTTTCTGTTTCTTTCTTTCTGTTGTTGAAATATAAGCAGTTTTTATTTTCCACCTTAGGAAAGAAGGGCAAATACATTTTTATTAGCATTAGGGATTTTTCTTTTTGAGAGCCCTACTCCTTTAAAAATTTTACACAGTTGATTATCTGGCATCTAATCTATTCCTATCTTGAGTAACTGAAATTTATTCTTTTCTTGAATGACATAGGAAGATAAAAGCAAAATAAATATACTTAATGAAAACAAAGACGGTTGTCAGTTATTCTAACTCTGGCCATAAAGAAGGTTGAGCACTGAAGAATTGATGCTTTTGAACTGTGGTGTTGGAGAAGACTCTTGAGAGTCCCTTGGACTCCTAGGAGATCCAACCAGGCCATCATAAAGGAGATCAGTCCTGGGATTTCTTTGGAAGGATTGATGCTGAAGCTGAAACTCCAATACTTTGGCCATCTGATACGAAGAACTGACTCATTGGAAAGACCCTTATGCTGGGAAAGATTGAAGTTAGGAGGAGAAGGGGATGACATGATCAGATGCCATCACTGACTCAAGGTAAGCTCTGGGATTTGGTGATGGACAGGGAAGCCTGGCGTGCTGCAGTCCATGGGGTTGCAGAGTCGGACACGACTAAGTGAACAGCAATAACAGCAACCAGCTCTGGCTCATTTTTTGTAGAAAGAGCACAGCACTCAGTGTTGTGAATTCAAGGTTCTGTTATTTATGTACCATTTCAGTAATAATGGTTTTATGTATTACTTCACTAGCTTTTTTATAATTAAAGTTATGCATCCATATGCTTTAAAGAATCAAATTATTGTAGAAGACTTGTGTAACGACCACCTTAAGTACAATATGCCTTTCCCGTTTCCTACAGGCAGCCACTTCCAAAACTTTCAGCTCCATTCCATTTTTACCTCCATATCTCCAAATAACATACTGCTACTTCTTGATTTAAAAAGTTTTAGTCATTATCTATTGATGTTACTCTAAAGCAGATGAGGTTTAACATTGTTTACTTCTGCCTCCCCAAACTCCCCACTACCCACAAATCTACTTCTCAAACTGCCAATTCCTAATCTAGTTATAATTTAGGTTAGATTAGTATCCATAGTTTACATCATTATAACTGTGTAAATACTAGTTACAGTTTAGCTATGTAGACTAGTGTAACTTTTCAGCACAGTTTTGTTATATTTGGAGTTACTAATAGTTTTATATGACCTAGTCATGAATGTAACTCCAAAATCTCTATGAACTTTCTTAATCTCTTGAATACGTTCATACTCAAGAAAGTCTATCTATTTAATCTAGAAGAAATCTCAACCCCTCAGACTCCTGACCTATTGCAATTTTTGTTCTCTATGGAGCTCCTTTGCCTCTGTTCTGGACTGGATCTCTTATTTTCCATGTTGTAAGTTTTTATTTTCATCTTGATTGACTCCCATGTTTGGGTGGTATGTAACCTTTAACAGCTTTTTCAGATAGATATGAGGAGAGGTCTTTGAGACCATTCATATGGATGCATGAATTTGTCCTCATGTTTGATAGATAGTTTTGTTAGATTCTACTTCTGCAGTGAAGAAGTTTCAGCTCTACATTAAAAATCATTTTCCATCAGGCACTGTTTTATTGCCTTCAAGCTCCTGGTGTTTCATCTGTTTGGCAGGACTCCTATGTTTCTCTGTGTCTGCACCCAAGAAGTTTCGCACTCGTGGAGAAAGTCAGGACAAGCAGGCTGATCCCATTATAAATTTATGACTACCAACATCAACTGAACTCTCAACAGTACCAATTCACTCTTTTAAAAGAATTTTATTGAAGTATAGTTGATTTTAAGCAGCAGCATTCCAGTTCTTTGCTTTACAGATGCAGAAGCTGTTTTAAAACCTCTGGACACAAACACTTGCACGCACACCCTCTCTACTTTTCTTGAACTTCTGGAAGCTCTCCTCTCACACTCTCAACAGATTACTTTTACTTTTTTTTTTTTTTTTGGAAAATAAAAGCCATCAGACGGGATGCCTTTGTGTTCTAGAAATGAAATCTGCAAACAGACCTATTTTCATTCCCTTCTGTTCATATTCTGATGAAACTGTTTCTCCTCTACTTGTATCCTGGAGTCTATTCTGCTCTTGTTTTCAAAGTACTATAATAATGATCCCTCCTTTTGTTCCTTTATATTCCATTTCTGTCAACTGGATCATATATAGTGGTTTTTTCAGTACTCAAACTTCACTCATTAAATCATCACCCAGCCTAAATGCCAACCAACTCAATAAAGAAGAAACATCTTCTTCCCATATTATCCTTCAGCTACTGTGATTTCCTCCCCTTTGCAGCCAAACATCTTCCAAATTGTTGTCTTTACTCATTTCATTAGCTGTATTCCTTCCTCTACCACTCCATTCTGGTTTTCTTGCTAAGGATCCAGTGACCTCCACCAAAATGTTTGACCTCATTATACAAAGATGATCACACTTTATTTCTAAAATAGTCTTTTTCCTGTGCTTACATGCTAAAACTTTGTTTTTTCTTCTCATTACTTTTTCTATCACCTCTCCCATTATACTGTCATCTACATGATCACAAACTGTTAGAATTTCTGAAAGCCTCTTTTGCTTGGTTCTTTTAAATTCTTCTCTCATTCTTAATCGTACCCATGCACATGACTAGAATTACCACCTATAAACAAATAATACATTTTAGTCTCTAGCCAAGGCCTCTTTTCTGAACTCCAGACCCATACATCTAAGTGTATACATGACATATCTTCTTGGAGGTTTCAAGTCATATGTCCTGTTCAACTTTCCTCTGAGGTAGTCAGTCCTCTGCCAGTGTTTCCTATTTCAGTTAAGGGCACTTATCCCTCTTCACTTATGTTAGCCAGAACCCTAGAATCATTCTTGACATTTTCCTTTTTACCACCCCATATCCAATCCATCACCAATCTAGTTGATGATATTTACCACCAAAGTATTTCTCAAATCCTCTCAGGTATATCCATCTTCACTGCTCTAGGGGAGCTACCAGCATCTCTTATCTAAATTTCCTGGATAGTCTCTTAATTGACCTAACTAGTCCTATCCAGTCCCTCAATCTGTTTTCCATACTGTAGCCACTGCCATCTTTTTAAAGTGTTAATCTAAGTACACCATCCTTTGCTCAAAGCCTCTACATGGCTTCCTTCTGCTTTAGGGATAAAAAGGAAGAACTCCTCAACTTGGCCTGGAGGGCTCACAAGCTGTTCCTTACACACGTCCCCTGCAAGCAAGCACCATCTGACTTCCTGTTCTCAGCTGTGCTTATTCTCAGCTCAGGTTTTCGTTTAGCTCCCCATGCTGCCTCCTTTAACCACATATCTTTGCTTACACTTATTTTATTAAGATCCAATGTAGCTTAGTGGCTAAGCATATCACTCTTCAAGCCTAATTTCCAAGGGAGATTGCCAAGGTTCAAATCCTGATTCTACATCTTATTTGTGCAACCTTGGGTAAGTTACTTAATCTCCTGTACCTTAGTTTCCTCAACTGGAAAATAAAGGATAATTGTGATATACTTGATAATAATAATGTTGTTATGATCAAATGATAATTTACAGAGAAGGCTCTTTCCTCTTCTTTCTTGCTCAGTTAATTTCTTCTCAAACTTCTATTCTCAGTTCCAGAGTCATCTCTCAGAGAATCATCCAGTGACCTCTCCGACTGAATCCAATTACCTCATTACAGCTTTTCTCTTATGTTGAGTCTCTTATTTGTCATGTTTAATATAGGTGGGATTTTCTATTTTTCTGAGTGATTTATACATTTACTTTTGGTTAGCCTTCTATCTTTCTCACTAGAACACCAGCTCCAGGGGCCTAGGGATATTCTTTGTTTTCGGTCACTATTCTTTGTGCCTAACACAGTTTCCATTACTTAGTAGGTTTCACCCCAAAATGTTTGACTGCGCCTCGTCTTAGTGGGATTTAGTTCCTTGACCAGGGATAGAACCTGGGCCACTGCATTAAGAGTGAGGAGTCTCAGCTTTGGACTACCAGGGAAGTTCCCCCAAATATCTGTTGACACTAAAAGACATTAAATATCCCTGAGGGAAGCCTCCTTGATAAACTCTTTTGCTGCTTAAATTACTGCTTTGTATAGTAATTAGTATGTTCTGAGAAGGAAAACATGATGGTGAATCAAACAGTTTAGCTATAGATCTGCTCTTGGTTCTTTAGGAGGTGACTCTGAGCAGGAGGGTTCTCTGTTCAACAAGACAGGGTTTTTGTGGAGATTATGGGCCAGATACACAGGCTGGGTTTAATTCTTAACTCCATAATCTGCTGCTGTGTGACCTTAATCATGTCATGTGACTTCTTACAATTCCAGTTTCCTCATCTGGCAAATCACAAATTACTCAGCACGGAGCCAATTCTTAACTAGGCAACTGACTAAGAATTTCGATTAATCTTAAACATGTTTAAGATGTAGATCGTTTACAGAGAAGATGTTTAAACACAGATCAGGCTTACGCGTGAACCTGATCATCCACAGGCTCATGCCAATGACATGGCATGACCCAATGGGATGAACAGAGTAGAGCCCTCAGTCCCTGACAAGACAGCCCTGCTCAGACGCCAGCTGAATCCAGCTAACCTCCTCTGCAATCTCAGAGCCTCTTTTCTCTAGAACCCTCCTTTTTTTTTTTTTTTTTAAATCAGTTGAATCTGTTCCCTGAGAATCACACAGAAAATGATTCTCCCTCTCACCTCAATCAAGGGGGGAAAAAAAATCCCATTCCTTACAGTAAAAAGAGTAAGCTTGTCCACTTCTGTGCATCTAGCCAGCTGTGATGAGAGGAGATACCCGCTTGGAGCACGTAGTGGAGGAGTGAGCTGTATGGAAGCGAGGACTACGGTGATATCTGCGGTAGAGGGACATTGTTTCTTCCGCAATCCTCCTCTTTTTCTCTTTCCTCCTGTTGCAAACTTGTGGGACCGATTGGGGCTGTGACTTTTAGAGAGTAGTGTTTGTAGGTCAAGAGACGGGGAACTGTGTCTGACTTCGAGTGAGTTCAGAAGGGTGCTGTGCTTGAACTCGGCGAGTGTCCGTGATGGAAAAAAACTGTGAAAGTATGTGTGTGGGACAAAATTCAGACGTGTAACCGCAGGAAAGTGGTAGTGCGTACGTGGTGAGTGTGTGCGCGCGAGTGTGTGCGCGAGCCAGGGGCTGCTTGCCCGCCCGCCGCGGCTCCCCGTGGGCCGGCCCGGCCAATGAGCGAGCGGCTGCAGGGGCGGCGGGCGGGGAGGGGGCGCCGGGGCCCTGCGGATGGAGGCGCGGGCGGCGCGGCGCGCTCATTCCGCGCGGGCGTTGCTGGCAGGGGGCGGTGCAGCCACTAGCCGGGGACCGGGGCCCGGACCCGGGGCGGCAGGCGGCGTCGGCGGCGCCGGGGGCTGGGATGCGCACGGGGTTCCGTGGCGGCGGCGTTGGCGGCGGCGTCGGCGGCCGCGGGGGCACGAGCTAGCGCCGCGGCGCGGGGAGCCAGGGAGCCCGGCGGGCGAGCGGAGGCGGCGGCGGCGGCGGCTCAGGCAGAACAGCGGCGGCAGCCGGAGCCCGAGCGCCGCGCGCCCACCATGGCCGCCCAGGGCGAGCCCGGCTACCTGGCGGCGCAGTCGGACCCGGGCTCCAACAGCGAGCGCAGCACGGACTCTCCCATGCCCGGCTCGGAGGACGACCTGGTCGCCGGGGCGCCCCTGCACAGCCCCGAGTGGAGCGAGGAGCGCTTCCGCGTGGACAGGAAGAAACTTGAGGCCATGTTACAAGGTAGGCATCCCCCCTGCGTTCTCGGACTCCCCGGCCGAGCCCCCAACAGCTTCCCGAACATGCGCGTCCCGCGTCCCGCGTCCCGCGTCCCAGTGCCCGGGCCAAAGTCGACTTAGTTCCTCGTCCCTTCCCTCGCGGAGCCGAAGGACGCCCAGGGAGTGGAGACCTCGCGGGAGTCCCCACCCTTCCACGCCTCCCAGGTCTCCAGGCACCGGGAACCCTGTGCTAACTTAACCGGCTTCAGAAAAGCCGAAGGCCGTGTTTGGACCCGCGCGCCCAAGTTGCATTCTTGGACTTTGGAGATGCCAGCTTTAGTCTGGACACCTGGGCTGTGCCATCCGGACCCAGTCGGACGGCACAGAGTACGCGTGACTCTCTCCTTATTCGTTGGCACTCTTGAATTCTAGCTCTGTCTCTTGTTTCTCTCCCTTCTCTTGTCAGTATCCACTTCCTCCAGCTGAGGGGCCTTGTCTCGCTATTGGGAAACGCTCCGCAGATGTCAAGACTAAGACAGGAGTTCCCGCCCCCAACCCTCCACCCGGGAGTGAGAGGGGCCAGGATGGGGGTGAGCGGCCAAAGCGTGGGGATGGTGTCAGGGCAGTCTGCTGGGCTGGAGGACAGTGTGTGTTCATCGCCTGACACGCTTATAAAACACATCTTGAGTTACACTTGGTTCATAAAAATCTTTCCGTATTATGGATGTCAGACTTTGCCTTTCACAACTTGGGATTTTTTTTTTTTTTTTAATTCCCTTGTTTCTCTGGGACTTTCCCAGTCGTAACAGCTTTAACCGAGTAGGACGAGGATCAAATTCTGATTCTTAATGGGAGGATTGGGATTCTTAGAGTGAATACTAAAATGCCCAAGGTCATTTTGATCTTCTCTAAAAATGTTAATTACTAGCTTACTTGTAATCGCCAGCGTGGCTCATTTCCATCATCTAGAGAATAAGGTAGTTTGAATGATTGTTCTTCAAATAACATAGAGGGACCAGGCGTTACTTTGACTGAGGGTGCAGTGTTGGCTTCATTCAGTAGCTGGTGTTCTTACGTCAGGGAGGATAGGAGCTTTCTAGCTTGCTTTTGGCTTGGTTCATAACTTATTTCGACTGTATCAGTTAGTGCATCGAAACGTGGGAGCTCTTTAGCCCTCTGTGGAAATGCAGTGGTTTTTTAGAACAATTAAGCAGGTTATTTTAAGACAGAACAAGATGTTTTCCAAAACAATAACTTGGTGGAAAAAATAGCAGGAGTATTTGGCAGGCGTTTTTTTTGGATGAGCTGTGAACTTGTCTCTCTTGTTGCTTATTTTTATTGGTAAACATCCCCTGTGCGTGTCCTGTCTCTCTCTTTCCCCCTCTTTTTTTTTCTCCTCTTTTAAATTATGTAACATCCTAGGAGAGTTACTTCTGAGATTAACTCTTCATATAGAAATATTGCAAAGTAGATTTGGAAATTAAAACCCCAGTTACATTTCAGTAACTTGTTTTAGTTATTTCATCTGTTCCATGGTTCTTTTTTGCCTAGTTCCTATTTTAAAACAAAATATTAAATTTATTCAGAAAAAATATTGGCGTAAGATTGTTTATGCTGAACTGTTAACACACATACCTCTCCTTTCAGCAAGTTTCTTGTTTTGTTCATCTGGAGGGTTGTGAAGACAGATGGCTCTTCTAATAATACTACGTTTTCTTTACCTGTCTTGCCTGTGCTCAGATACACAGGCAAGCGATGTAAGCATCTCGGAAGCTCTCTTGCATAACCTGAGCTGTAGAAGTGGATTTCTTTTTTGAATTAATTTCCATTTAGAACAAAATGAAATATGGGTGAGGCATGTTTAAAAATTTGAAGGCTCTTCCGTTTGTAGATATGATATTCTGACATGAGACAGTTTAAAACTGCTTTGTTGGGATAAAGTTTCTTAAGCATCTTAAGAGTTTGCATTTCTTCAGCAACCTGCGCGTTAATGAAATATTCACACTTCAACTCCAAAGAAGTCTTTAACAATTGAACATAGTGCTTTAACTTTTCACAGTCACTGGTAAGTGAATTACACCTTCTAGGAAAGTAAATTTGAACATATTTGACGATAGAACTCGGCGCACTATGCACCAAGGCATTTTGTCATGCATGCCTCCCAGAGTCAGATTTTGTTAGAGCCACCAGGTTTTATCTTTTTCTTTTTTTGAGGATTTTTAATTGGAGGATAATTGCTTTACAATGTTGTGTTGGTTTCTGCCACACAACAATGTGAATCAGCCATAAATATACATCTGTCCCCTCTCTGTTTGAGCCTCCTTCCCACCCTGCACCCTATCCTACCCCTCTAGGTTGTCACAGTGTGCCAGGCTGAGCTCCCTGTGTTATACAGCAGCTTCCCCCAGCTACCTGTCTTTATCCATGGTAAGGCATATGTTTCAGGGCTCCTCTCTGTATTTGTCTCGCCCGCTCCTTCCTGCACTGTGTCCACGTCTGTTGTCTGTCTGCATCTCTGTTCCTGCCCTGCATATAGGCTCATCAGTACCATTTTTCTACATTCCGTGCATTAATATATGATGTTTGTTTTTCTCTTTCTGATTTACTTCATCCTCTGTAACAGGCTCTAGAGAGAGCCACCATGGAATAAGGAGTAAGACTAGTTTTCTGAACCACACATAGTCATGTGTCTCATTGCTTGATACTAGGTGTTTAAAGCAAGTGTGGGCAACTGGAACCACTCAGAGTTAGGTTCAAATCCCTGTGGAATCTTGGGACAGTTTGTGGACACCTCTCTGTCTCAGTTTGCCCATCTGTAAAATGGGACTGATGCTAATATTATACCTTTCTCTTAGAGTTTTGTGAGAATTAAAAGAAATAATGCCTAATGAACAAAAACTTGCCATACCATTTTGTAAATGGTAATAGCTTAATATATATCAGTGCCAGTGAAGTTGCTTAGTTGTGTCTGACTCTTTACAATACCACGGACTGTAGCCTACTAGGCTCCTCCATCCATGGAATTTTCTAGGCAAGAGTACTGGAGTTGGTTGCCATTTCCTTCTCTAGGGGATCTTCCCTACCTGGGGATCGAACCCAGGTCTCCTGCATTGCAGGCAGATGCTTTACTGTCTGAGCTACCAGGGAAGCCCTAATATATATATATATATAATCAGTTGCTTTTTATTATTTAATTATTATTAATAATAAATAAATACTATAGTATGGATTAAATCTATTTCTAATGCCTAGCAAAATTTCTGACAGTCTATATTTGAATATCTAGGGAAAAAAGTTTGCATTTTTATAATTGCAGAAGTAAAATAAAGAATGAGGTAGGAGTTTGGAAAGTCAACAAATATTTTAATATTGTTAGATGTCCTGGAGTGGGAAGCTTTTTGTTTGAAAAGTGCCAATTAAGAATAGTCTTTATTTTCCTGGTTGGGTTTCTGATTGTTGTGAATTTGGATTTGCCATTTTTCTTCACATAGTTGCCTTAAAATGTGTATAGGTTCCTAGTTTAAATCAGGATAAATAAGATTCTCTGCCTTTAAATCTACATAGTGCAAATTGGTGATTATAATGCTTGGAATTTGTTTCCAGAGAGGCTGTCCTGGGGGTAAGTTAATGTTTAATGGGTTGTATTTTTATTAGTAGGAAATTCTTCTACGCAATGGACCAAAAATTCAGTGAGCTTAAAATACGGGCAATAGGGTAGTGGTTAAAGAAATGAATGCCATTCTTAGATGATCATTGACTCCTCAAAGAATTGATAACGCATAAAATGCACTAGGACTTAAAAAAATGTAGGAAAAAAATCACTAGTTTTTAATTTTTTGCTTTTGTTTTTTGGCTGGTAATTACTTTGGAACAGCCATGCAGAGTATCTGACATTTTTGCTTGAATCTAAATGAAGATTACTGATTTTATTAGTCGGCAGTTTTGTAAATGGAAATTCATTTTCAAGTTTAAGGTTTTGATGAGGATGGTCGACCATGGCATAGATACATGGGCAACATTATAATAATGAAGAAAAATTGATATCTTACTTAATACTGATGTTCAGAATTTAGACTTCATACTTCATGTGGGGTAGTAGTATTGATTAAGTCAATTAAACGTGAGTTATGGTTTACAAAGAAGAAGGAGCGTGGTCTAGAGGAACGTCTGGGAGAATGCAGCAAACCAGTGGGTAAGAAGGGTCAGCAATACAGCTCTGGTGCTGGCCATCGTCCTAGGAGACAAACATGGCATTTATTAACTTTAGACTTTTCCTTTTATTTTTCTTTTGGGATTGTTTTATAGCTTACGATTATATTTTTATTTTTACATTGACAAATGTATACATATGCCATACAGTTGAAAGCTCCTACATAAAGTTTAGACTCATAGGCATTTTCAAAGTTCGAAATCCCTCATATGTTATCGTAGAAAGAAGTATTGGCAGTGAATGAGGCAGTGACCTGTTTTTATAAATTGAGGTTGATGTCCGGTGGGCTTTTAGAATATTGCTGTTAAAGACTTTAAAAGCCATGTTTTGGGGACTTCCCTGGTGGTCCAGTGGTTAAGACTTTGCATGCTTCCAATCAGTGCAGGGGGTTGGGTTTGATCCCTAGTTGGGGAGCTAAGATTGATCCTACATGCTATGTGGCACAGCCCAAAAAATAAAAAAATAAAAAAATAAAAACGAAGCAAAACATGTTTTTACATGTTGACAGTGATGGGCACAACAGGATTCACTGACTGCTGTTTGCTTGAGGAACAGAACTAGTTACTAGAATAGCTGATCACACAGTTGATTAAAAATAAGAGCAGCAGTTACATAATCACATATCTTTTTAATCTGGCAAACTTTAGTGAAGATTGTCTTATGATTTGGTAAATAGATAATAATTTTTAGATGCTTTTGCGAGAGAGATGAAGGCAAAATATATGAAAATGGAGGAGTGCTGAAAATGAAAACAAGAGCTAAGCTGGATAGAGTTTTCTAGCTAGGGCTTGATAAAAGCTAGTAAACATTAAGAACAGATGCAATAACTTCATGAAGCTTAGTGGTTGAAAGCAAAGGACTCTTGGCCAGATCTGGATTTGAGTCTCGGTCTTACCTTTAAGTAGGGAGCTTGAGAAAATTCATTACCTGCAGCCCATTTCTGAAAGAGGATGATGTAGGATTCTGATGTAGGAGCATACCTACATCCTGTGGTGGCTGTGACTATTCAGAGAATAAAAGATGTATGTAAAACATCACAGTGCTGGCCACATAGGAAGTGCTGGATAAATCACTAATAACCATATTCATTATAAACTGAGTTCATAAAGTACACATTTTTCTATTGAAAATGAAAGTCTAGCATACTGGAAGATGAATTAAATGAATTAAATAAATGGTTCATTTATTAAAATGATAAATGAGCATTCACAGATACCTAAATATTATTATTGGCCTTCCTGGTAGCTCACAGTGTACCCGGCATATTAGCCCCTGGTGGAGGTGGTTGAGTACATAATGAGTATAAAGCTATATTGGACACGAATGCGGAGTTTTAGTTTTTGTGCTGGATGACAGGTCTTTGCACTGTCTTTAGCTGTGATGGTTCTTGCCTTGAGAATTTTTCATTCCTTAAATGGCCTGAAGCCAGTCTTTTCTATTGTTTTTACTAAAGACGAGCCTCAAAATCAGTTACTCTCCTTGTGGTTTGAGTTGCTTTGAACTTGTCATTCTCTGGCACCTTTGAAGAAAATGCTGGGGGCCTGGGGTAACATGTTCTATTTGCTTATCTATACAACAGGGACCATGGTAGTCCTGTCTTCCGGGGATGTTGTGAGCACAGAAGGAGGTGATGCGGGTGAAATGCTGAGCCCAGGGCCAGGCACACAGTGTTTGTTCACAACAGCCCTGTGCCACGTGATGGAGAGGGATTTCAAAACACTAGACGGAGAGGGATTTCAAAACACTAGAAAGCAAATGCTTGCCAGGTTTTTTTTTTTTGATGTGGACCATTTTTAAAAGTTTTTATTGAATTTGTTACAGTGTTGTTTCTGTTTTTGTTTGTTTGTTTTGGTGTTTTGGCCTGGAGGCAGGTGGGATCCTAACTCCCTGGCCAGGGATGGAACATGTGCCCCCTGCATTGGAAAGCAAAGTCTTAACCACTGGACCACCAAGGAAGTTTTTCTCTCTTTTTAAAAAACAAACAAAAAAAAACAACTGCATATGAATTGCCCCTGCCCACAGTGAAAGTCTTCTTCCAATCAGACTAGTTTATTAGGACAAGTGTAGTAGAGTTAGAGAGCAGAGCTGAAGGTTCAGACTGTTTATAAGCTAAAGGAAAATACATCAGAGGTTGTAGAGCCCAGCAGTAAAGAGCTCGGGAGCTGCTCTGGGGCTGACCTGGGTTGGGGTCCTAATTTTGTCCTTTGCAGGGTCCTCGGAGGATGCTGTGACAGAGGCAGGGAGTCAGTCTTACCTCTGTGAAGACTTCTGGGACTTTGGTTAAGTTGATCTTTGATAAGTTAAAACATACAAAGAGTTTGTCCTGTCGATGATTTTAACAGGTAGGAATGTATCTGGCTGCGACTAACAGAAAACCCAATGCAGAGTGGCTTAAACAAGCCAGGGGGTTATTTTCCCGATGAAACAAAAAAATCTGGGGCTGAGAGGTTGAGGCCCTAAGAACCACTCAGGGGCTTCAGGGAGCCAAACAAGTCTCCCCCGACCTTGGCCGTCCCAGCCGATGGCTGTGACCTCATTGGTGCAGTCTGGCTAGGACTCTACCTTGAGATGAGTCTGTGGTCTCTGCAGGGAAAAGGGCAGAGAACAAAAATGGTTTTTTATTGAAGATTTTGCCTTTTTATGTGACAAAGAATTCTCTCTCCTGGATCTTTCATCTGTATTTCTTTGGCCACTCTTTGCTACAAGAATTCTGGGAAGGAAAGAAACTTCATTTCCAGCTTCTCGTAGAAGGAGGCAAGGAAGAAGGGAATCGGAATGGATCCAGTGATCCAACCCGTAGTTTCCCCACAAGGGGAAAGCTGAGGTCACTGTCACAGAAACACCAGGTTGTGCCTGATGTAAAAGCTTACCCGTGTCAGAGACTTTGACCTGCATTGATAACTCCTGGAATCTAGATTGTTTGGTAGTGTTTATGTTGGTGGAATTTCTTCTTGGCTTAGTTCAGGAATAAACCTTATTTCCAAAGAGAAAACACCTTTGATCATGGAAAGCAGTTCTTGTGTTTTCACACCTATTGAAAAAAGGACTTAGGGCTGATAACTAAGTACTAAGACAGTACTAAGACTTAGTACTAAGACAGTACTGTAATTGTCTTTGTCTCCTTCACTCTTTTCTGCTTGTCAAGCGCTTTTTTTTTTTTTCCATTGAAAATTACACAGCATAATACATCTATTTTACCTTTTAAGAAGCATCTTGTTATTTTTAATATATCTTAATAATATCTTATTGTTTTTAATGCATTTTAATATTGAAGTACAGTTGACTTGCAGTGTTGTGTTGATTTCTGCTGTACAGCAAAATGACTCAGTTCTACAAACCAGACATGCTTTTTTATATTCTCTCCATTATGATTTATCCCAGGATATTGAATATAGTCCCCTCTGCTGTGCAGTAGGGCCGTGCTGTTATCCTTTCCGTACGCGGATAGTGTGTAGGTACTAGTCCCAAACTCCCAGTCCATCCCTCCCCATTTTACCTTTTATTACCCTGAGATCCTCTTTCTCTTCTCCCTCTTCCTTCCGGCCCACCACACATCTCAAGTTGCTTTTAAAATAGACTGGTTCAGTGTAGTTCATACTTTTTCCCTGTAGGGTTTTTTAGAGTGGTCAGTGCAATAGCATCTGGCCAATGAAGCCAGAATTTGTTTAGAAAATGAAGTCATTTTGGAGGCAGTTTGATAATAGAATTATCATCAGATTTGTGCCATGTTTTGCTGTTTGAAAATTTCCAGAATGATGAGCTAATAAAAATACCAGTTGGCTCATCCTTAGTTTATACTGTTTATTTAAAAATCTAGTCCTTTAAAAATGCATGGCCGGGGATGGGGGGCTTCCCTGGTGGTCTAAGACTCCAAGCTCTCAATGCAGGGGGTCTAGGTTCAGAGCTAGATCCCACATGCTGCAACTAAGACCAGGTGCAGCCAAATAAATAAATAAGTATTTTTTAAAAATGCATGGGATAATAGTGACATAAATATTCCTTTAGGTAAAATGCTTAATAAACTGCCTGAGATGAGGCACTGTTTCAATACTACTCCATAGTGGATTTGCAGTGTGTGGGGATGACCTCAGCAAGAAACCCGCATTCTGCTGCAAAAGCCACCACATTTGATTTTTAATCCTTGTGGCACCAGCATTCAATATACAAAGTGCACAAACCATTAATAGACATATTTTGTGGGTGTTATACTTTTATAAATCCATTTACTACCTAATACACTACTAATAACTGTAGCTGATGAAACCATTTATATTTGTAACACAGATTAAATCCTGTTCCCATTTATGATACTGGCATATAAAAAGATAATGATCACTTTCTAGCTCTGAAGTAGTTTTTCTGTAACTGTGAATAAGATAAATCATGTATTAATCTGCATATTGAGTTGATCTGGAGCTTAACTATATCTTTTGTATAGGAAGATGCTTAAATATAAGACTTGAAAATTAGCCATTATGGTTTTTTTTTTTTTTCAGATTTTGAAAGTAATACAGATTTGTAGAATATTTGAAAATACAAGCAGATGTAAAAAAGAAAAACAAAAGGCCCAGCGGTAACCACTGATAACATTTTGGGTATTTTTTTTCTGGTCTCTGAAAACTATGCTCAGACGTAATTTATTTTAGCAACAGATATTGAGTTCCTGCTACATGTCAGTGACAGTATTGGGCTTTGGTTAGGGGCTGGGCAGACAAAAGCAAGATAGATACGGTTCTTATCCCCGTGTGACTTGTGTCCCTAAAATTCTATACTGGGATCATACCTTCCTTCTTTGAAGGAAATGGAAACCCACTCCACTATTCTTGCCTAGAGAATCCCATGGACAGAGGGGCCTGACAGGCTGTAGTTGATGAAGTCTCAAAGAGTAGGACACGACTGAGAGACAAATGCTTTGGTATCATGGGTATTTTCCATCTCATTAAAGATTCTTGAAGAACAGGATTTTAAATAGCTCTATAATATTAACCTTGACATATGACTTGCTTAAATATTATGACATTTTTTTTCTTGTTTTGCTCAGACAGTAAAGAATCTGCCTGCAATGCAGGAGACCTGAGTTTGATTCCTGGGTTGGGGTGATCCCCTGGAGAAGGGAATGGCAACCCACTCCAGTATTCTTGCCTGGAGAATCCCATGGATAGAGGAGCCTGGTGAGCTACAGTCCCTGGGGTCACAAGAAATTGGACACAATAGAGCAACTAACACTTCCTCTTTATGACATTTTATAACATTTGTAGGTGCTCATTCATTGAAAGGAACCTAATGTTTCTTTTCACACTGTCCCAGATTTAGGTTCTGGCTCTATCATTTAATGGTTGTGGTGGTGGTGTTTAATCACTAAGTCGCCACTGACTCTTTAGCTACTCCACGGGCTGTAGCCCACCAGGCTCCTCTGTCCATGGAATTTCCCAGACAAGAATACTGGAGTAGGGGGGTTGCCATGCCCTCCTCCCAGGGGATCTTCCTGA
The DNA here is from genome assembly GCA_006408675.1 of Madoqua kirkii. Lineage (NCBI taxonomy): Eukaryota > Metazoa > Chordata > Mammalia > Artiodactyla > Bovidae > Madoqua > Madoqua kirkii. The sequence goes on along the minus strand of SJYC01127846.1, from coordinate 10,415 downwards.
CCCAGGGATTGAACCCGTTGTCTCCTGCATTGGCAGGCAGATCCTTTACCACTGAGACACAGGGAAGCCCATTGGTTGTGTGGCCTGGGGCAAGTTAATAACTTCTCTGAGCCTCAGTCTTCTCATCGCTAAAATGGAATAAATGTAGTTTCTAGGTTATAAGAAAAATACTGTATATCAAGCATGCACCAATGTCATAGGTAGTGCGATACTCAAGAATTAGCAGGTAATGAGTGTTAATACTGCTGCCCCAAACCCTTTTTGCCTGAAAAACATTGTTTTCATCCGTAATTGTTCTCATAGGAAAAATTCTTTCTAGTGAAAATTTTAGCTCAAAGGGAATAGACATTTTTAAGGCTTTTGATAAATTTGCAAAAATATTTTCTGGCAAGATTCATGGGTTAGGCAGAAGAGACAACAGATCTGTAGGCTGTCTGCTCCTTGTACCTGTGATCCCACCACCTGGCTTGAGTTAGTGGTAGTGAGAGATTAGGAAATAACTGAATGACCTATCTAGAGTTAGAGTTCTGTTGGTTTCTTTCATCGAAAACTTTGAGTGATGTTTATCATACACCATTAGCATGTCTGGGAGTCATGTAAATTAAAACCAAAGGAGATTTGAATTCTTTTCTTTCTTTGATTCTCTTTACCCTTGAGTACAGCATAGCACCCTTGAACCTGGTGTATGTGCATGCTAAGTCGCTTCAGTCTTGTCTGACTCTTTGTGACCCTGTAGCCTGCCAGCCTCCTCTGCATGGGATTATCCAGGCAAGAGTACTGGAATTGGTTGACGTGCCCTCCTCCAAGGGATCTTCCCAACCCAGGGGTGGAACCGGCATCTCTTGTGTTCCCTGCATTGGCAGGTGGGTTCTTTACCACTGGCGCCACCTAGCAGTAAAACATTCTCCACCATGAAGCTTTAAACCATTAAACTGCCTTGAAGCATTTTAGTCTAGTACTGTTCAGTCGTGTCCAACTCTTTGCGACCCCATGGACTATAACCTATCAGGCTCCTCTGTCCATGGGATTTTCCAGGCAATAGTACTGGAGTGGATTGCCATTTTCTTCTCCAGCGGATCTTCCTGACCCAGGGATTGAAGCCAGGTCTTCCGCATTGTAGACAGACGCTTTACCGTCAGCGTAATTTTTAACTGGCACATGTTTACAGTGGCTTGCTGTAAGGAACTTGGGGGAAGAGCACAAACCTATATATTTCTGTGGAGGGGAATACTGTTTTTTTTTTTATTGCAGAGCAGGCTCAGAATGATTTGATTTTCTTATAGACTCCTATTAAGTCAGATGTCATAGATACCTATTTAGTATATTATGAATTAAGACCACACATTTTTTATTACAGAAACTTAAAAAGCAATATAAGGGAAACTTTTAAAAAGAAAAATAATCATTTGTCATTTCACTATCCTATAGCTGTTTTCATTTTTCTGCCTTGGAATGTAATCCTTGGGAATGTTATCCTTGGAATGTAATCCTGGCTGTCCAGTTGTTAGGACTCCACACTTTCACTGCCGAGGATGTGGGTTTGATCCCTTGTCAGGGAACTAAGATCTCACAAGCTGCTCAGCTCAGCCAAAAAAATAAAAAAAGTGTAGTCCTTGAGATACATCCTTGACTATTTGCATGGAGTTTATGTAGTTGTAGCATTGATTTTTGTGTTCATCATTAATCTAGTATCTTAAATGTTTCTGTATTTCTAAGCAGTTTTCAGAATTAAAATTTTATGGTTGGATAATGGAACATCTGATCAAAAAAACTTTTTTTGCAGTTATAGACAGCCTTATAGTGAATGTGAATTACATAGCTTTTTCCTCCTTTGGAACTACTTTCCGAGGAAACAGTTTTGAGGAATATAGCTACTAAAAAATGATGGTAATTTTGAAAGCAGCTGCCAGCTTTAATTGGGCACTTACTATGTGCATTGTTCTGGTGCTTTATGCCTCTGCAGTCATTTCAGCCTCTCATGCAGCAACACATGAGATGTAGATGCTGTTTGGATCTTTGTTTTATAGACAAAAAGGTTGTTACTCCTGTGAATTTTTGGAATTCTGAGTGGATCTAGATACTAGTTTTCCTTGATGTAGAGTCAAAGCTCTTATTTACTGTGGAGACGTATCAAATCTGAGTCTAGGATGATCAGCTCTACTCCAGAACAGATTTCAGTGCTTCCTCAGTTCCCTGATGAAATGCAAAGGGCTGTGGTGGTAGGCACAGAGATGGGCTAGGATTCTTGGAGAGACTGCAGATGTTCCAAAGCACTACTTTCCGCTACCTTTGGTTAGGTTTTCTCTGTTCTTTCCTTTGTGAAACAGGTATAATAACACCTCTCTCCTAGGGTTATTGTGAAGATTATATGAAAATGTGTATAAAGTTGGCTTGCTGTTGGTGCCCTGTACCTAGTCTGTGTGTTTCAAACTCATCTCCTATTCTTTTGTAGCATCTAGCCCAGTACTGTGAAAAATAACTTGTGTGTGTTTACAGAGTAAATGACTCATGATGGATCTGGATTAAAAACTGTCCCATTTTGGGCTGGTGGACCTGCATTGACCTCATTGGATGGAACTTTGAAGCTAAAGCATGTGCTTGACCTTAAGAAACACCAAATAGGGGCATTCCTGGTGGTCCAGTGGTTAAGGCTCTGCGCTTCCCCTGCAGGGAGTGTGGGTTCAATCCCTGGTCAGGGAACTGAGATCCCACATGCCCCGTGGTGTGGCCAAAAATAAATAGATAAATAAAGCCTTCAAAAAAAGACACCAGTTAGTTTTGCCTCACTTAAGTAAGTAAGGCAGAGTAATTCTCCACATGCAAGGTAGTCTTTTTGCACCTTTGAGTCCAGTATATTACTAGTGATAATACACGAATGTGGCGCTTTGAATGAGGATATGCGGAACTTCATTCAAGCGAAGTTTGTGTCTACGTCTGAACTACATTAGTTTTATAAATTGATATAAATTGATAAATTGATATAAATTTATAACTGTCAAAGTGGATATAATTTTTCAATGTATTTGGTTACAGATTATTATTCTTAGAATAATACATTTCCAGATACTTGTTTAAATATGATTTAAAAGCATCTAAGTAAGAGACGGTTTTTTTATGTTAGTTTGTTCATTACACAAGGATATTCATTAAGGTATTTTGGGTAGGAGCGAGATAAACTACTTCTCCCAGTACAGTGGATGACTTGAGCAACTTGAGTTCATGACCTGGTCTTTCCCCTGACACTGTCACCTTGTACAAGTCACTTAACCTCTAGGGTTTGGATTAGATGCCCCCTAAAATCCTTTCCATCCCCAGGATTCTGGGTCTTTTGCACACTATGTAATATAAACCCAGTACTAATGGTGTGTGGTGTTAGAGTCTAACTCAACTCTACATCCATGAGTAGTTTTGGTAGGAATTTGCCTTGATCTGAATCGCACACATGAGCATTCATAGCAAATGGAGAAGATGGTGAAATGAAAACAGTTGCAGTATCTTTGGATGAGTGATTATTTCCAAGACAGCTGACCACAAGCTCTGCTTTCTGACATCTTGGCAGTCAGGTTTACAGTGCCCTGTGTTCTGGGGGCTCAGTGTTAGCTAATGTAAGGGTTTCTGCAGTAACTGAGCAGGAAGGACAGTGTCCATCATAGCTGAGACTTGTTGGTATTGACATACTGTGTTAGATGAACAAAGGAGATTGTATGCTTCCCCAAGCAGCCTCTTTTTGTCACATTTTCCTTCCTCCTTGCCAGTGTGTCCAGTTACCAAGTTTCATGTGTCAGGGTTTATATTCGTCATACAAACCACTAGAGAAATGTAGCTGGGAAACGTAATAATGTTCATTAGAAAAAGGTGAAAGTGTTGGTCGTTGAGTCATGTCCAACTATTTGTGACCCCATGGACAGTAGCCCACCAGACTCCTCTGTCCATGGCATTCTCCAGGCAAGAATATTGGAATGGGTAGCCATTCCCTTCTCCAGGGGGTCTTCCTGACCCAGGGATCAAACCCAAGTCTCCTGCATTGCAGGCAGATGCTTTACCATCTGAGCCACCAGGAAAATCTCAGTTAAAAAGACATCTGTATGCCCACATTTTAAGTATTTTTAGCATTGATTTAATTGTGTATTGATTATTGAGAACTAACACAGTATCTCTTATCTTGTATAGAATACCACTGGAGCTTGTATTATTTATGTTTTGAGTTAATTCCTTTATCGTATTCTGAACTTATGAAGTGCCATTCAGAGTCATATTGTGGCAGGCTTTTATTTTTTTTTAATTGCCTGATTATACTGATTTACTTCTAAAAAGTCAGGAAAATGTATGTTTAGCTTCAGTATTGGAGGAGCAGTCATATAAAGAAATGTTTTAGTCCAGGGGGAATGTTTTTCTTAAAAAATTTTTTATATGGGAAACAGAAATCCAAGATACAAAGTTTTAATTTTCTTATAGGGATCTATAATTTAGTAAAACATTGCTGGCAGTCATATTGTCACTTCAACAGAAAGATTGCTTCAAAAATATATTTACGGGGAGTTCCCTGGAAATCCAGTGGTTAGGAATTGGTGTTTTCATTGCCAGATTCAGTCTCTGGTTGGGGAACTAAGATCTCGCAAGCCATGCAGCACAGTCCCCCAAATTATCAGCAGTGAATGGATATCTGGGATGAATTACCTATGGAAAGTTTATTTGACCAAGTCTAAGTAAGTAGGATTGAACAAAAAAAAATGGATTTGAATATGAAGGAAGTTATGCATAAATGATTAGCTTTCAAGCTTGTGAAAATTGTCTCTCATAATATATCACTCAGGAATAGCAAGGCCATTTGGAAAACCTGGTGGGAAATTATTGTATGTGTTAAAATCATGAGGTCATGCATTGGGGACTGCACAGTGAATGAGGCCTTTTACCTTTAAAAAGAATACAATCTAGTAGAAAAGAAAAATCTACCTAAACTTGTTAATAGGAAAGAAAAGGACATCCCATAGAATAAGGCTTATTTACTTAATGTGCATCTTAGTCTGGGGTTGCCTACGTCTATCCCACAAGATAAAGGCTTGTTATAACTAGTTTATTTGGGAAGTGCCCTCAAGGAGAGAAGTGAGAGAATAAAGGGAGTCATATGGGGAAGAAGGCAAAGCCAGTACAGTGATACATAAGTGACTTGGTTACCTCTGAGGGTAACTGCTCTTTCTGGTGAGTTCCCCCTGAATCATACATCTAAGTGACTCTGAAAGAATCATTTGTCTCTCAGCTTCTGTCCCTCTTTGAAGAGGAGCGAGGATTCCCAGGTTGCTCTGGTAAAGAATCTGCCTGCTAATGCAGGAGGTGCTGGTTTGATCCCTGGGTCAGAGAGATCCCCTGGAGTAGGAAATGGCAACTCACTCAAGTATTCTTACCTGGAAACTCCCAGAGACAGAAAGCCTGGCAGGCTATAGTCCATAATGTTGCAGAGTTGGACACGATTGAGCAACTGAGCACGTACACACAGACACACATGGTTGCCTCATGAAATTTACCTCTTATACACACACACACACGGTTGCCTCATGAAGTTTACTTCTTTACTTCTGAGTTACATACACGTGACACCTACCAGCCTCAAAAGACATCTGACAAACTTCCAGAGCAGGAAGTGAGAAGTCTGTTTACTGTTTGAGATGAGGTGCTATCCAGTACAAAGTCAGTTTACACATGAACAGAGCCTTTCACTGTAGCCTGACTGGACTCAGAGATGAAGTGGTGGGTGAGACGGTGTGTATAGTATGATATCTTCACAAATTTTAAATACAAAAAGAAAGAAAGGGAGAGAGGTTAGTGGATGTTTAAAATGTTACATATTCTTTGTTCTAAATCAGAGTTGTTACTGTGAATTCTTGATGACTTCTATTGTGTGTGTTTCTGTTGAGTTTGCTGTAATGTGAGATTGTATAAACAAACCTTTCTGTGGCCAGAAAGGTGATGGAGTAAGAAGCTCCAGAATTCACTCTCTGACAGAAACACTGACTTAATAACAATATACAATTCAGAAGTCATTATGAGAATGCCTTGACAAGCTCAAAGACAAGAATAGCAGCAGTGAAATGGATTAGCAAAGTGGTTTCATTTTATCTATACCAGCCTGTTTCCTAAGCCAGCAAAGCTAGCAGTTGGGAGAAACAGTCCAATTTGCTGCTTCTCCCTTGGAATGGAAAGAGAATAGTGGAACATACCTTTGACTTTCCAGCTTTTAGGGGAACTACCCAAGGGATTGGTTTTTATTTTGCCTGACTTGCAGTACTGATGGCGATCTGGCATAGTTTTGATGCCTGGAGACCTGTGTCTGAGAACCTGCAGTACTGCAGATAGACATTAGAGGGCGCAAGAGACTCATGAAAAAGAAATCAGCAGACTTTCTTTTCCCAGCATGCCCAGAGAGGAGGCAAGCCTTCTGAAAGGTTTGAAAGGCCTCCAGAATCTCTTGCTGGGATGATTGATGGCAGTCTTCCTCTATGAGGCCAATCTATAAACACTGGGAGAGGTGGCTATTTTTTTAAGTGAAAAATCATAAGATAACAAGGCAACTAACACAGCACACAAAAAGGCAAAACATGGACCAATCAAGTGGACGAAATAAACCTTAAGCTGACCCTGAGGAAATAAAGATCCATGAGTTACCTGACAAAGAATTCAAAATAATCATTTTAAAGAACCTCAGTGTACTGCAAGAGAACACAGTAAATAGAAGAAACAAAGCAATGTGTGAACAAAGTGAGAATATCAACACAGAGAAACTGTAAAAAAGAACCAAAGTCTGGAACTGAAGATACAGTAACTGAATTGAAAAATTCCCTAGAGGGGATCAATATCAGACTTGATCAGGCAGAAGAAAGAATCGGTGACTTTAAGACAGTTCATTTGAAATTACTGGTTCAGAGGAATGAAATGAAAAAAGAAGAATAAAAATGAAAAAGCCTTAGGGATTTATGAGGAGAGAGAGATAAGCAGATAGCTTCTTTGAAGATAATGGCAGGAACCTTCCCAAATCTAAGGACGGAAATGAACATCCATATTCAAGAAGCTTAAAAGAGTCCAACTAGGATGAACCCAAAAATGTCCTTGCAAAGTGATCAGACAATCAGAAATCAAAACTGAGAATCTCGAGAGAAACGAGAGAAAAGTAATTTGTTATGTACAAGGGAACTCTGTAAGATTATCAACAGATTTCTTAGCAGAAATATTATAGGTCAGAAGAGAGTGGAATGATCTATTCAAAGAAAGAAAGAAAAAAACTTGTCAGCTAAAAATGCTATATTCAGCAAAACTACCCTTCAGAAGTTAAAGAGAAATAAAGACTTTCCTGGACAAATAAAACCCAAGGGAGTTCATAATCACTAAAACATATGAAATAAGTTCTCTGGTAAAGAAAATTCCTATAATAGATGCACAAAAGCAAATGAGAAAGGAATAAAAACATGTCACTATCTATACTGCAAACTCTATCAAAATCTCAATGACATATTTGAAGGCATAGAAAAAAATTAGAAATTCATACAGAATCTCAAAGGATCCCAAATAGTGAAACCAGTCTTGAGAAAGAAGTACAGAGTTGGAAGCCTCACACTTCCTGACTTCAAACATATTACAAAGTTACAGTAATTAGAAAAACTGAGGGTTTTCTTGGTGGTCCAGTGGTTAAGAATCTGCCTTATAATGCAAGGGGCATGGGTTTGATCCTTGGTCTGGGAAGATCCCACATCCAGCGGAGCAGCTGAGCCCGTGAACCACAACTGCTGAATCCACACTCTAGGGACTGAGAGCTACAGCTGCTGACCCTCTGTGCCCAGAGCCTGTGCTCTGCAACAGGAGAGAAGCCACCACAATAAGTCTGCACTGCAACAAAGAGTAGCCCCTACTCACCACAACTAGAGAAAGCCCTTGTGCAGCAAGGAAGACCCACTAATGCAAAAAAAAAGAAAAATCTTAAAAATACCCATAATTGTATTAGCATAAAGACAGACATAGAGACAATAGAGAGCCCAGAAATAAACCTTCTTATTGACAAAGGTGCCAGGGCTATACAGTGGGGAAAGGATAGTCTCTTTAACGAGTGGTAATAAGAAAACTGGATACCCATACTGAAAAGGATTAACATGGACCCTTACTTTTCACCATATAGAAAAATTAACTCAAAATGAATTAAAGACCTAGGAGGATAGAAATGATTTCAAATATCTTTTCTGACCACAATGGTATAAAACTGGAAATCAAACATAGCAAGAAAAATGGGAAAAGAATAAACACACGGAGACTAAACAACATGCTACTAAAAAAGCCAATGGGTCAACAGTGAAATAAGCAGAAAATACCCTGAGACAAATGAAAGTGAAAACACAACCTTACAAAATCGATGGGATGCAGCAAAAGCAGTTCTAAGAGGGAAGTTCATAGTGATTCCAGACTTCCTCAAGAAACAAGAAAAGTCAAATAAGCACCCTAACCTATTACCCGAAAGTCTTCGAAAAAGAAGAGCGAAGAAAACTCAAAAGTCAGAAAAAGGAAAGAAATGATAAAAGACTGGCAAGGAGGTGGTGGCTGCATCGCTTTGTGATAGAGACACGGTCTTGCCGGGCTGGGATGGACTGAGCTCCTGGTGGAGGCAGGGCAGCCGAGCGGGTGCCAGGGCAGTACGGTGGCAGCAGCTGGACTGAGCACTGCCGCTGCAGGGTTTGCAGGCCATTACTCTTCGCAAGCCATGAAGCATATGGAGCCTCAAGTAAAACAAGTGTTTCAAAGTCTACTGAACCCTGCCTTCAGTGGTGCCAATTATAGACATGGGTTTGAACCCCAAATGACAAAATGGGAAGCAGCATTAATATTAGGTGTAAACTTCTTAAACAGTGGCCAAAATCAATGAAGCTAAAGATTTACTAGGAGGCCAAACTAAAAAACGAAGTAAATGTATGATGACTTTTAAGTTCTTATTTATACGAGTACCAGGTTTTTATAATAAAATACTTCAAAGCTATGAATTTTAAAAATGATTTAGCACAAGCTAAATCAGAGCCTTGGTATAAATTTATCATATGATCCAGCAATCCTACTTCTGGGTATATATGCAAAAGAGTTGAAAATAACATTCCAGAGATAGCTTTACACCCATGTTCGTTACAGGATTATTCACGGTAGCCAAGAGTTGGAAGCAAACTAAATGTTCATCAGCAGATAAATGGATGAAGAAAAGAGGGTATGTACATACAATAGGATATAACTCACATTTAAAAGGAGGGAAATCTTATCACATGTTACAACATGCATGAAGCTTGAGAACATTATACTAAGTGAAAAGTGAAGTAAGCCAGGCACAAAAAGATAAATATTGCATGATTGCACTTACATGAAGCATCAAAGATAGTCAGTCTTAGAAACATAGAGTATAGTGGTGGTGTAAGGGGTTGAGGGGAGGGGAGCAGAGAGTCCTCAGTGGTTATGGCATCCATTTTCAAAGATGAGGAACTTCTAGAGATCTGATGCACGGCACTGTGCATACAGTTAACACTTCTGTACTGTATATTTAAGAAAAGTTCAGTCGCTCGGTCATGTACAACTCTCTGTGACCCCATGGACTGCAGCACACCAGGCTTCCCTGTCCATCACCAACTCCTGGAGCTTACTCAAACTCATGTCCATAGAGTTGGTGATGCCATCCAACCATCTCATCATCCATCATCCCCTTCTCCTCCTGCCTTCAATCTTTCCTAGCATCAGGGTCTTTTCCAGTGAGTCAGTTCTTCGCATCAGGTGACCTAAGTATTGGAGTTTCAGCTTCAGCATCAGTCCTCCCAATGAATATTCAGGACTGATTTCTTTAGGATGGACTGGTTTGATCTCCTTGCAGTCCAAGGGACTCTCAAGAGTTTTCTCCAACTCCACAATTCAAAAGCATCAATTCTTTGGTGTTCAGCTTTCTTTATAGTTCAACTCTCACATCCATACATGACTACTGGAAAAACCATAGCCTTGACTAGATGGACCTTTGTTGACAAAGTAATATCTCTGCTTTTTAATATGCTGTCTGCTACTGCTGCTAAGTCGCCTCAGTTGTGTCCGACTCTTTGCGACCCCATACACGGCAGCCCACCAGGCTCCACCATCCCTGGGATTCTCCAGGCAAGAACACTGGAGTGGGTTGCCATTTCCTTCTCCAGTGCATGAAAGTGAAAAGTGAAAGTGAAGTCGCTCAGCCATGTCTGACTCTTCATGACCCCATGGACCGCAACACGCCAGGCCTCCCTGACCATCACCAGCTCCCAGAGTTTACTCACACTCATTTCCACTGAGTTGCTGATGCCATTCAACCATCTCATCCTGTCGTCCCCTTCTCCTTCTGCCTTCAGTCTTTCTCAGAATCAGGGTCTTTTCAAATGAGTAAG
>SJYC01127845.1:0-10765 GCA_006408675.1 Madoqua kirkii | reverse complement strand
ATAATCAGTCTGATTTTGGTATTGACCATCTGGTGACGTCCTTGTGTAGAGTCTTATCTTGTGTTGTTGGAAGAGGCTGTTTGCTATGACCGGTGCGTTCTCTTGGCAAAACTCTATTACCCTTTAACCTGCTTTGTTTTGTACTCCAAGACCAATTTTGCCTGTTACTCCAGGGATCTCTTGACTTCCTACTTTTGCATTTCAGTCCCCTATAATGAAAAGGACATCTTTTTTGGGTGTTAGTTCTAGAAGGTCTTGTAGGTCTTCATAGAACTGTTCAACTTCAGCCTCTTTAGTGCTACTGGTTGGGGCATAGACTTGGATTACTGTGATATTGAGTGGTTTGCCTTGGAAACAAACAGAGATCATTCTGTCATATTTGAGATTGCATCCAAGTACTGAATTTCATATCTTTTGTTGACTATGATGGCTACTCCATTTCTTCTAAGGGATTCTTGCCCACAGTAGTAGATATAATGGTCATCTGGGTTAAATTCACCCATTCCAGTCCATTTTAGTTAGCTGATTCCTAAAATTTCAACATTCACTCTTGCCAGCTCCTATTTGACCACTTCCAATATGTCTTGATTCATGGACCTAACATTCCAGGTTCCTATGCAGTATTGCTCTTTACAGCATTGGACTTCAATTCCATCTCCAGTTACATCCACAACTGGGTGTTGTTTATGCTTTGGCTCCTTCTGCTCATTCTTTTTGAAGTTATTTCTCCACTGATCTCTGGTAGCATATTAGGCACCTACTGACCTGGGGAGTTCATCTTTCAGTGTCCTATCTTTTTTGCCTTTTCATACTGTTCATGGGTTCTCAAGGCAAGAATACTGAAGTGGTTTGCCATTCCCTTCTCCAGTGGACCACGTTTTTGTTGGAACTCTCCACCATGACCTGTCTGACTTGGGTGGCCCTAGTTGGCTCGTAGTTTCATTGAGTTAGACAAGGCTGTGGTCCATGTGATCAGATTGCTTAGATTTCTGTGATTGTGGTCTTCATTCTGTCTGCCCTCTGATGGAAAAGGATAAGACGCTTATGGAAGCTTCCTGGTGGGAGAGACACTGAGGGGGAAACCTGGTCTTGTTCTGATGGGTGGTGCCAAGTTCAATAAATCTTTAATGGGGTTTTTTGTTGATGGGTGGGGCTGTGTTCCCTCCCTGTCGTTTGACCTGAGGCCAAAATATGGTGGAGATAATGAAAAGGTCCCCTGCATGCAGACATTGCTACACTGAGTGCCCCCAACCCTGCAGCAGGCCACCGCTGACCCACGCCTCTGCCAGAGACTCCTGGACACTCACGGGCAAGTCTGGGTCAGTCTCTTGTGAGGTCACTGCTCCTTTCTCCTGGATCCTGGTGCACATAGGCTTTTGTTTGTGCCCTCCAGGAGAATGTTTCCCCAATCCTGTGTAAGTTCTGGTGGCTCTGTGATGGGGTTAATGGCGACCTCCTCCAGGAGGGCTTATGCCATACCCAGGTCCGCTGCACCCAGAGCCCCTGCCCCTGCGGCAGTCCACTGGTGACCTGTACCTCCTCAGGAGACTCTCACGCTCAGTTCTGGCTCAGTCTCTGTGGGGTCTCTGGGTCCTGGTGCACACAAAGTTTGTTAGAGTACTCTGAGTACCACCACTCCCTGGTGGGTATGGGGTTTAATTCTAAATGCAGTTTTGCCCCTCCTACCATCTTTCAGGGGCTTCTCCTTTGCCCTTGTATATGGGGTATCTTTTTTTGGTGGGATCCAACATTCTCCCATCTATGGTTGTTCAGCAGTGAGTTGTAATTTTGGAGTTCTCACAGGAGAAGGTGAGTGTACATTATTCTATTCTGCCATCTTGGAGTTACTTAAAAAAGAAACCTTAAAAAAGGTTAAGAAATGGTAAATTTTATGTTTTATTGACTACAATAAAAATTCAAAAAAGGAAAACTCCTTTGCGCTGTCATCTCATTTTTAACCTGATATGACTGGTTATCATTTTAACCTGATATGACTGATATGACAGATTTGCCTTAGGTAAACCTTGATAACCAGTCACGATCTTTTAAAAACTATTTAAAAGTTTTCAAAATGAAAGAGCAAAAGCTCTTGAAGAATCCTGGCAAATTCTTTACCTTTTGTTAAAAGTTTCAAGAGGGGAACACTTTGTACATTTCATAAGGGTGAAAACAAATCCATTGAAACTTGAACCATGAATATTTCCTTCTGAGAGATGCGTAAAAATAAGTCAGCATGAAGGCAGGTTCCTGTGGTAACTGGAACCACATAATGCATGTACATTTGGTGTTAACATGCATATAACAGGAAAAGGGATTCAGTTATTTTCAAGCTCTCAAACCCCAAATGTACTGAATAAACATTTCTTTAAAAAAATAAATATACGAAATGGATTTGTATGACTTGAAGTTTAAATGTTCTTGCATTCCATAGTTAACAATTGTAACTGTATCACTTTCTCAGATTTCTTTATTTTTCAAGTGGACTATCATGGTTTGGCTCAGCTACTAAATTAAATTATTGCCTGCTTGCACATTCCTGCTGGTTACACTATAATCTTTACCTCCATTGGAAAGAATGCCCTATTTTGAATGTTTGTTTCAGGCTGTTTGACTAGAAACACCTCTGTAAAGCCTTGAAGCATGGATATGTAAGTGCGATCTGTGCTATGAATCTAGAAAGGAAAGAATTAAAAATGCCACACACTTTGTTAAAAATACACGTTACTAGGGATATGAGATACTCTAGAAGTGGAATGAAATAAAATACAAGGTCCTAATGTATAGCACAGGGAACTATAGTCAGTATTGTATGATAAACCATAATGGAAAAGATATAAGAAAATGTATATGTATGTATAACTGAGTCACTTTACAGCAGTGATTGATACAACATTGTAAATCAATAATACTTCAGTAAAAAAAAAACTTTAAAAGTGGAGTGAAAAGTGGTATAATTAAATTGTCTTGATAATTGAATAGAACGGTTCTAGTTACAAGCAAACAAAATGCTCAAAATTCTCCAAGCCAGGCTTCAGCAGTACGTGAACTGTGAACTCCCTGATGTTCAAGCTGGTTTTAGAAAAGGCAGAGGAACCAGAGATCAAATTGCCAACATCTGCTGGATCATGGAAAAAGCAAGAGCGTTCCAGAAAAACATCTGTTTCTGCTTTATTGACTATGCCAAAGCCTTTGACTGTATGGATCACAATAAACTGTGGAAAATTCTGAAAGAGATGGGAATACCAGACCACCTAACCTGCCTTTTGAAAAATCTGTATGCAGGTCAGGAAGCAACAGTTAGAACTGGACATGGAACAACAGACTGGTTCCAAATAGGAAAAGGAGTACGTCAAGGCTGTATATTGTCACTCTGCTTATTTAACTTATATGCAGAGTACATCATGAGAAACAAACCTGCCTTTTGAAAAATCTGTATGCAGGTCAGGAAGCAACAGTTAGAACTGGACATGGAACAACAGACTGGTTCCAAATAGGAAAAGGAGTACGTCAAGGCTGTATATTGTCACTCTGCTTATTTAACTTATATGCAGAGTACATCATGAGAAACTCTGGGCTGGAAGAAGCACAAGCTGGAATCAAGATTGCCCTGAGAAATCAATAACCTCAGATATGCAGATGACACCACCCTTATGGCAGAAAGTGAAGAGGAACTAAAAAGCCTCTTGATGAAAGGGAAAGAGGAAAGCGAAAAAGTTGGCTTAAAGCTCAGTATTCAGAAAACGAAGATGATGGCATTTGGTCCCATCACTCCATGGGAAATAGATGGAGAAACAGTGGAAACAGTGTCAGACTTCATTTTGGGGGGCTCCAAAATCACTGCAGATGGTGACTGCAGCCATGAAATTAAAAGACTCCTTGGAAGAAAAGTTATAACTAACCAAGATAGTATATTCAAAAGTAGAGACGTTACTTTGCCGACTTAAGGTCCGTCTAGTCAAGGCTATGGTTTTTTCAGTAGTCATGTATGGATGTGAGAGTTCAACTGTGAAGAAGGCTGAGCGCCTAAGAATTGATGCTTTTGAAGTGTGGTGTTGGAGAAGACTCTTGAGAGTCCCTTGGACTGCAAGGAGATCCAACCGGTCCATTCTGAAGGAGATCAGTCCTGGGATTTATTTGGAAGGAATGATGCTAAAGCTGAAACTCCAGTGCTTTGGCCACCTCATGCGAAGACCTGACTCATTGGAAAAGACTCTGATGCTCGGAGGGATTGAGGGCAGGAGGAGAAGGGGATGACAGAGGATGAGATGGCTGGATGGCGTCACAGACTCGATGAACCTGAGTCTGAGTGAACTCTCGGGGATGGTGATTGATGGACAGGGAGGCCTGGCGTGCTGCGATTCATGGGGTCACAAAGAGTCAGACACGACTGAGTGACTGAACTGAACCAATGTATAATATACACATATGTGCATGTCTGTATAATATTAATAAATTTAATTGTGTCCACTCAAAATTCATATGTTGATGTTCTGACCCCCAGAATCTCAGAGTCTGGTCTTGTTTAGAGATCGGGTCTTTACATAGGGATTCAAAGTGAAGCCATTAGGGTGGACCCTAATCCCATATAACTGGCGTATTTGTAAAAGGGAAATTTAGACACAGACACATAGAGGGCAGACAGTGCGAAGACACAGTAGGAGAACCTGGCCATCCCTCACAGCGCTCAGAAGAATCCAGCCTTGAAGTCCCTTCATTTTGGACTTCTAGCTTCCAGAATTTTAAATTTAAATTTTCAGTTCAAGTTGCTATAGTTTAAGCCGTCTAGTTTATGGTACTTAGTTATGGCATCACTAATTAACTAATATGTTTCCCTGTTATGCCGCACATCAGGATATACTTATCTAGGGGTAATACATGATTAGTCTTTGAACATTTTTAACATTTCTCAGTATCTCTTAAGCATTCTTAAGAAACTAGTTTCCCAATTTTGGAGGCAGAGAAATTGAGCTTGGCCATGGTGATGAGGCAGTTAGATTTGGAAAGTGGATCTAGAACCTCTGACTCAATGCTGTATAAATGCAGATCACTCCACATTCAGGAATGTACGCATTTGTGCAGTTTGTAGCAGTGCCAGAGTCCACTGGAGACATAAATCCACCTACTCTCTTTCAACATCAAAAAAAAAACCAAAACAAGCCCCTCGCCTCAAAATTATACATGTTAGAATTAAATTTTCTGGAAATTAGAAACAGATGGCATCAAATGAACATGTTTTTCCATGCCCCAAGGTGTACGTGCCTTTTTCTTGTGCTCATTTTGTCATCCGTAGAAGGGACACTTGAGTTCAGTGCTCGGAAATGTGGCAGAGGAAGCGTTCCTTCAGCTGTGTCCCTCTTTGAATCCAGCATACCAGAGTCCCTGTGTCCACTAATTGAGTAAAGCCATGTCTGAGTTCATGACCTCCAAGTGATGTGAGAACACACCTGACCTGCCCAAATCTCTGAGGGTGAATTGGAATTAGTGGTAGAGAAGAATAAAGATTTTTTAAACAAAAAAGACTTTCGGCTGTCCTGTGCAGCATGTGGGATCTTAGTATCTCCAACCAGGGATCAAACCAGTGCCCCTTGTGTTGAGAGCACGGACCTCCAAGGAAGTCTTGAAAAAAGCTATTTTAAAATTTTAGCTATTTTTGTTGTTGCTATGGGAGGTGAGAGAGGTTAATCTTTGGGTGAAAAAATTCTATACCTACTTGAATTTTATAGACTAAGAGTGAAAGCTGTTAAACTCATCTGGCCAATGATTTTCATAGTAATTAAAAAATTGTGTTGAAGAATAGTTGATTTACCAATGTTATGTTAATTTCTGCTCTGCAGCAAAGTTACTCAATTTTACATATATATATTCTTTTTCATATTCTTTTCCTTTATGGTTTATCACAAGATATTGAATATGGTTCCTTATGCTGTACAGTAGGAAATTGTTGTTGTTTATCCATCCTATGTATGATAGTTGGCATCTGCTAATTCCAAACTTCCCAGCCCTCCCCTTGGCAATCACAGGTCTGTTTTCTGCACCTTCATATGCGTGCATGCTAAGTCACTTCAGCTGTATCTGAGTCTCTGTGACCCAGGGACTATAGCCCACCAGGCTCCTCTGTCTTGGAATTCTCTAGGCAAGAATACTGGAGTGGGTTGCCATGCCCTCCTCCAGGAGATCTTCCTGATCCAGGAATTGAACTTACATCTCTTATGTCTCCTGGGTTGGCACATGGGTGGCTTCATAGTAATTTTAAATTAAGAATCCAAAAGAAACTACATTCTATGAAGCTGGCATTCTTTCAGTCATGCTTATGTTGTCTGGTTTTCTATTAATTCAAAATATACCAAAATATGTCACCTGAAAAGTCTTATGCTAGTGTTGAAAATAAGACTATAGAGTTTTCGGAGTAATGAAAAACTCAAAACTTTCGGAAGAATTGACCTAGTCATTGGTAAACTTTTATTATCCATTCCAAAATTGAATTGAATTTCATATTTAGAAAATAGCTAATCAAGGGATAGTATATGATCATTATATTTATGAATCTGAAAATTCTTTGACACTGAACTTGTGGTATAGAATTTTCCTGTGTTTTATCTCCATGAGTGCCTTTTCTAAATATGCTTTTTTTGAGTGCTTTTATTATGACTGTTTCCATCCTGACATTTCAAACCTGAGATGGTTGGATAGCATTACCGACTCAATGGACGTGAGTTTGAGCAAACGCTGGGAAATGGTGAAGGACAGGAAAGCCTGGTGTGCTGCAGTCCATGGGGTTGCAGAGAGTCAGACACAATGTAACAACCAAACAACAACAGCAATCTAGTCACTCATTTCAGAGTGATTTTTGCCTTTGGTCATTTAAATGGTCACATTTAATAGAGATACAAGAAATGTAGCAAAAGTGAATTATAAATGATTTAGACCACTCGGGTCAAGAAACACAATATTCTCAGCATCTCAGGAGCACGACTGAAGCGACTTAGCAGCAGAAGCACCAGCCTCGTGCCCACTCCTTTGAAGTCATAAGTCTCTTCATTTGGAGAGTAGTGTCTATTTTAGTTTACCATATAGTTTTACCGTGTGTGTGTGTGTGTGTGTGTGTGTGTGTGTGTTTTATATATATAAATCTCCATCCCTGTATACTTTGTTGGTTTTTTGCCTTCTTTTAAACTTCATCTAAATGCAGTTATATTGTATATAACCTGTTGGGTCTGGCTTTCTCCCTCAAAATTTGAAATTGATCTATATTGTATATACTGGAGTTTATTGATTTTCATTGCTGAATGTTTTCTGTGGTGTGAACATATCATAATTTATTCTCTCCATGTGACAACCCTTGCCTTTTTATTGGACTCTTGGTTCCATACATATTTAATGTGATTATTGATGTTGGATTTAGGTCTGTATTTGTCTCATCTGTTTTTTAATTTTATTTTCAATAGACTTTATGTTTTAGAGCAGTTTTAGGTTCACAGGAAAATTGAGCAGAAGTTCCAGAGTGTTCCCATCCGTTCCCTGTCCTCACACATGGATAGTCATTAACAGCATCTCCCACCAGAGAACTACAGTGGTTCTAACTGCCGACCCTAACTGGCACATCGTAATCACGCCAAATCCATAATTTACACTAGGGCTCACTTTTGAATTGGATTTAGGTCTGTATTTGTCTCATCTGTTTTTTAATTTTATTTTCAATAGACTTTATGTTTTAGAGCAGTTTTAGGTTCACAGGAAAATTGAGCAGAAGTTCCAGAGTGTTCCCATCCGTTCCCTGTCCTCACACATGGATAGTCATTAACAGCATCTCCCACCAGAGAACTACAGTGGTTCTAACTGCCGACCCTAACTGGCACATCGTAATCACGCCAAATCCATAATTTACACTAGGGCTTACTTTTGATGTTGTACATTATATGGGTTTGAACAAATATATACTGGCATGTTCTTTGATTTTTTTTTTCCCCTGTCCAGCCTTCTTTTAGGTTAATTGATTTCTTATAAAATTTCCATTTAATTTCGATTTCTAGCAGTAGCTCTTTTCCTTATGTTTTAAAATAGTAGATGTAGTATAACACTGTGCATCCTCAAGTTGACACAGTCTGTTTAATTTCTTTACCACTTCATATGAAAGGAAAGGCTTTGCAGCCATTTGTCACCGTCCTCCAGTCTTTATTTTGTTCCTGTATGTGTTACGGCTTCTCTGGTGGCTCAGACGGTAGAGTCTGTCTGCAATGCACGAGACCTGGGTTTGATCCCTGTCTTGAGGAGATACCCTGGAGAAGGGAATGACTACCTACTCCAGTATTCTTGCCTGGAGAATTCCATGGACAGAGGAGCCTGGCAGGCTATCGTCCGTGAATCGCAAAAAGTCTGACACAACTGAGCCGCTGTCACAAGTTATAAACCCCACAGTACAATGTTATAAATTTTTGTTTTGAACAGTCATGTGTATTTTGAAGAAATCAAGAGGATAAATTTGTGAATCTATTTACATATTTGCCATTTCTCCAAGTTTCTATGTAATGTTTACCTTCATCCTAGAAAAAAAATCCCTTTATTTATAATACAATTTTTGCTGGAGACCAGTTTCCTTAGTTTTATTTAAACATGTTTATTGCTGCATATTTGTTCTTTTGTTTGCTCTGGAGTATCTTATTGTATGCATATACCAGTTTATTGTACTGACAATCATTTATTTTTTATCGGTTAGCTATTATGAATAAAGCTGCTATGAGTGTTGTTGTGTATGTAGTTTGATGGACTAATTTCTCTTGGATGTGTGCCTTGGGATAAAATGATATATGGCAAGACTGTGTTTTGTTTTAGAAGATCCTGCCAGTTTTCCAAAGTGGCCATTTCCACCTTGCACTGTACCTGCAGTCTTAAGAGTTTTCCAGTTGCTCTGCAACTTTGCCACTGATAGGTGGTGTCAGTCTTTAATATTGTAGTCATTCTGGTGAGGATGTAGCAGCATTCCTCCGTGGCTTCAATTGTGCATGTTCTTGATTACTAATGAGGTTGAGCATCTTTTCCTCTTTCCTGGCTGTTTGGACAGTCACTTTGGTGATACATTTGTTCAGTATGATGTCATCTTTGTTGTTCAGTGTGTCATGTCTCTTTGTGACCCCATGGACTGCAGCACTCCAGGCGTTCCTCTCCTTCACCATCTTGAGCTTGCTCAAACTCAAGTTCATATCCTCGTACATAACTCCAGTGCCTGGCTCCCTGGCTTCTAGCTGAGAGGTTGTGCAGGGCATGACGTGGCTCTCAGATGCTCCCCCTGAGATCAGCACATGTTCCCATGGAGAAGGCACTCGATGCTGCTTTCCCATTCCTGGTCTTCTGTTCTTCACTCTATCCTGGCTTGGCAGTTCTTCAGTCTCTTGTTGATGCTGTGATGCCTGCAAGTGGATTTAAAAAAATGTTCATCTTTTTTTTAGTTAACCACAATAGGAGGGTCTCTGTTACCTTGTCTGTCTCTACTGGAAGTGGAATTTCTCAGAATTGTTTTCTTTTCATCAAATGATCCCTGTTTTTCTAATTTTAAAGATATGGAGGAAAACAGGCCATGAGACAGTAAGTTTCAGAGGGAATAACTTTTAAGGGGAATTTGTATGGAACTTCACTTGTGGTTTTGCTACAAATTATTCCTTGGTTTTCAATGAATTTTTCATAAAAGACCCATACTTATATTTTCGGTTTTCATTTTACAACATTACTCCTTGATGTTTTAAGAAAATATTTTGGCTACAATTGAACTTTAAAATAGTCTAGATATATAATTATGGCAACAAGTAAGTCAGCATATTCTTTCACAGTGATTTCTTAAATGTAAAAATATCTGCCCTTTTAGTTTATTTGCAACAAATGGAGTGTCTCTTTGAGTAACCGTGGACTGTGTTCTCATAGAATTTATGCCATGTAATGCAGTAAACTGGGGAGCTAGAGAGAGGATGGCAGAGTACAGCGCTCCAGGGATCTGTCTTCTCACCTGGACAGCTGTTGCATGGGCAGAATCTATCTGATATAACTCTTTTGGAACTCTGGAGTCTGGACATGGGCTATCAGACTGATGAGGCCTAATGATATTATGCTAATGAAATAATCCAGTCACCAAAGACAAATACTACATGATTACTCTTAATGTGAAGTACTTAGTCAAATTAATGGAGACAGAAAGTGGAATAGTGGTTGTCAAGGTATGAGAGGAGGGAAATTAAGTTATAGTTTAATGAGTAGAGTTTCGGATGGGTAAGATGAACTAGTCTTAGATGAAAAACACCTGGATGGTGGCAGTGGTTACACAACAGTGTGAATGTACTTAATGCTGCTGGACCGTACTTAAAAATGGTTCAAATTGGTAAATTTTATATGTATTTTATCACAATTAAAAATAAATAACAAAAAGTGATACAAAGCATTGGACAACATTGTTATTAACTCTTATTCCTCAAATATCGAAATTGAGCCCCAATTTGAATATATCGAGACTTCCCTGGTAGCTCAGATGGTAAAGCGTCTACCTGCAATGCAGGAGAACTGGGTTCGATCCCTGGGTCAGGAAGATCCCCTGGAGAAGGAAATGGCAACCCACTCCAGTACTTTTTGCCTGGAAAATCCCATGGACGGAGGAGCTATAATCCATGGGTTTGCAAAGAGTCGAACACGACCGATCGATCGACTTCACTTTCACCTTCTTTCACTTTGAATGTATTAGGCTTTATAGCTATTCAAAGAAATCATATGGTGAATTATTTTCCTA
>SJYC01127843.1:0-77339 GCA_006408675.1 Madoqua kirkii | reverse complement strand
GCTCAGAGGTTAAAGCGTCTGCCTCCAATGCGGGAGACCTGGGTTCAGTCCCTGGGTCGGGAAGATCCCCTGGAGAAGGAAATGGCAATCCACTCCAGTATTCTTGCCTGGAGAATCCCATGGACAGGGAAGCCTCGTAGGTTACAGCCCATGGGGTCGCAAAAAGACAGACACGACTGAGCGACTTCACCTTTCTTCCTTCCTTTTTATTGTCATAATTTAATTTGTTGTCCTATTATCTTATCAGTAGTTTCAAATACTTAAGAAAACATCGATATTAAAGTATCAATTTTGCAATCCAAAAGATGTTTGTACTTAAAAAAAAATGACACACTTAAAAAAAATGATAATGTTTGGCCTTCTGCCTTGTAAATGTATCAGGCTTCATTTTATTTTTAATATTTAAAGAATTTGCTAGACTTTTAGATATATTTAAATGGATACCTAGAGAAATAATGTATGATTCTTACTTTCTTCACTGGTGAGAATTTTTAATTCATTTTAGTAGAATTAAAAAAAAATAAACTTTATTTTAGAGCAATTTCAGATTTACAGAATAGTTGTGAATATAGTAGAGAGTCCCCATATAGCCCACCCTGTTTCCTCTTTTTATTAATATCTTACATTAGTGTGGCACATTTTCACAATAAGGGCATATTGTTATGACCCAGAATCTATATCTTATTCAGATTCCCTTCTTTTTTTTTTTTTTTACCGGAAGTGCTTTTTCTCTTCCAGGATCCTGAGCAGAATACCACATTACATTAATTGTCACATTTCCTTAGGCTCCTGAGAATCTGAGTCAGATTCTCAGGACTCCCTGTGTTTTTGATGAGTTTGACAATCTGAGGGGCTGCTGGTCAGGAGCGTCCCTCACTTGGGGGCTTGTCTGCGGTTTTCCTCCTAGTTCAGCTAGGGTGCTGAGTTCTGGGGAGTGCAACTAGAGCAGTGAAGTACTGTCTGCACCACATGGCATCCATATGACCTGTCACTATTGACGCTGATCCTGATCACTCGGCTGACGCAGTATTTGTCAGGCATCTTTATTGTAATGATACTCTTTAAACATTTCCTCTTTCTATAATGAACACAGAAGGAGTGCCAATGTTCAGCCCACACTTCAGTAGGGACGCCTGCTGTACCTCCTTGTGAGGGGAGAGTCCTGGTAATATTTTGGAATTCTTTTGCATGGGAGATTGCTTTACTTCTTATTTATTAATTATTGGTTTATCTATTTGTTGATTATTTAAAAAATTTTAATCATCATTATTATTTTTAATTAATTTTTAAGGGCCATATTCTGCAGCATGTGGGATCTTAGTTCCCCAAATAGGGGTCCAGCCTCTGCCCCCTGCATCAGAAGCACAAAGTCTTAACCTCTGAACCACCAGGGAAGAACCCCACTTTAATTTCTTTATTCAATCATTTGTTATATCAGTATCAGTTCAATATGGCAACACAGTATTTTAATAGAAACCTCCTTTTAAATTTGTATAGAGAAGAAAAAATATATTGTTAGTTTGTTTCCTTCTGCCACTTGTAGGCTATTTCCTCCCTTTGGAGACCCCTGGCCTTCCTGCCTGTTACCCTCTCACATCCTTGCATAAAATATTCCCTTGATATCTCCAATTTTCTTGAAGAGATCTCTAGTCTTTACCATCCTCTTGTTTTCCTCTATTTCTCTGCACTGTATATATTGAAGAAGGCTTTCTTATCTCTCCTTGTTATTCTCTGGAACCCTGTATTCAGTTGAGCATATCTTTCCCTTTCTCCCTTTCTTTTCCCTTCTCTTTTTTCCTCAACTTTTTAAAAAGACTCCTCAAAGAGCTACTTTGCCTTACTGGATTTCCTTTTCTTTGGAATGATTTTGGTCACCACCTCCTGTACAATGTTATAAAACTATGTCCATAGTTCTTCAGTCCATTATTCTAGCAAATCTAGTCCTTTGAATCTATTCGTCAGTTCTATTGTACTTATAAGATCTTTGTTGTAGGCCATACCTGAATGGCTTAGTGGTTTTCCCTACTTTCTTCAGTTAAAGTATGAATTTTACAATAAGAAGGTCATGATCTGAGCCACACTCAGCTCCAGGTCTTATTTTTCCTCACTGGATAGAGCTTCTCCAACTTTGACAGCAAAGAACATAATCAATCTAATTTTGGGATTGACCACCTGGTGATGTCCATGAGTTTTCTCTTGTGTTGTTGAAAAATAGTGTCTTTATGACCAGTGCGTTCTCTTGACAAAACTCTGTTAATCTTTGCCCTGGTTTGTTTTGTACTCCAAGGCCAATTTACCTGTTATTCTGGGTATCTCTCGACTTCCTACTTTTGCATTTCAATCCCTTATGATGAAAGGGACATCTCTTTTTTTTTGGTGTTCATTCTAGAATATCTTGTGTGTCTTCATAGAACTGGTTAATTTCAGCTTCTTTGGCATTAGTAGTTGGGACATAGTCTTAGATTTGAATGTTTGCCTTGGAAACGAACCTAGATCTTTTTTTTTTTTTTCTTCCCCATCCAAGTACTGAATTTTGGATACTTTTGTTGACTATGAGATATATTCCATTTAATCTAAAGGCCCAGTGAACAATATGAAAAAATGTCTAGGTGCTGAATTATTTAAACTGTATCTGCCTAGATTTTACTTTAGACATGATAATGGTATCTTTTTACAGTGTGATAAAAGGTGGTGGTATATTTTTACACTGTGTTGGAAAAATATTGCATGGCCCAATGATCTATTTTACTTCACCTAGATTTAATTATTTCCTCATCATGCTTAGATTTCAGTCTAACTTTGATTTTATCATTAATCTCAAAACCAATTTAATCTCAGATTTGGATTCCTAAATCTACTCCTGTTCGTTTCTTAAAACCATTTAATACATTTTTTTTTTTTTCTTCCCCATCCAAGTACTGAATTTTGGATACTTTTGTTGACTATGAGATATATTCCATTTAATCTAAAGGCCCAGTGAACAATATGAAAAAATGTCTAGGTGCTGAATTATTTAAACTGTATCTGCCTAGATTTTACTTTAGACATGATAATGGTATCTTTTTACAGTGTGATAAAAGGTGGTGGTATATTTTTACACTGTGTTGGAAAAATATTGCATGGCCCAATGATCTATTTTACTTCACCTAGATTTAATTATTTCCTCATCATGCTTAGATTTCAGTCTAACTTTGATTTTATCATTAATCTCAAAACCAATTTAATCTCAGATTTGGATTCCTAAATCTACTCCTGTTCGTTTCTTAAAACCATTTAATACATTGCCCAATTCCTTGTCTATTTTAGACTTTTAAAGGTGTAGTGATATTATTGTTTCTGAGTTGCGACTCCACCTTCTTCTGTGCTTCAAACTGTTCCAGGGCTCCTCCTTTTGACCAAAGTGATGTGTCAAGAAATTTCTTTCAGTTGCTCTCAAAGTAAAATCACGGATCCTATTTGTAGCCTGTACATTTTTTGCTCATTCTGATCTTTTACTGCTCTCTAGTGGCTGATGTTCATTTAGACTCACTTGAAATATAAATATGCAGATGACTTCTATTATATATTGATCTATTTAATTATCTATTTGTCATCTATCTGTCCTATGTTGTAATCAAGGAAAGAAAAGCAAAAACCCTAGAATACTCATCAACATGGATACATTTTTTGTGATATTAAAAAAAATATATTTTTGGCTAAGCCACATGACTTTTGGAATCTTAGTTCACCCACTAGCGATCAAGCCCATGCCCCTTTCAGTGAAAGTGTAGAGTCCTAACCACTGCCCAGCCAAAGAGGTACTGATACACTTTTAAATAATTGACAATTAGAATAAATATTAGTATTTATAATTTTTGGTGAAGCAAAACATCAAAAGTACATCTATATATAAAGCAATTCTCACTAAAAACAACAACAACAACAACAACAACAACAACTGATGACTGGAAGAAATTTCTCCTACAACCAAGGTTATAAAGAAAGATCCACATGGAGTTAGGTAGGATGAGAAGAGACTTGATCACATCAGGACTTGCCTCTAGGAGAGGACACAAAAAATAGAGAATTTTATGCTCGGAAATCCTCCCTGGGAGTTAAGGCATTTGAACAACGTATCAGTCACTCTAATCCTGGGTTTCACTGCTAGGAAGATGAGTAGGCTTAAGTAGTTTGAAAACTCGTGAGACTTACAGGAGGGATATAAGAAACTGAGATTCTGCTCTGGAAGAGTATACACATGCTTATTTACTCCTGGTAACAAATCAGAGGAAGATGATTGAAACTGAATTTCTGGCAGATTTTCTGTGTACCAACATGTGCTACTCTCACCAAACACTCACCTCTAGCTCTGGCTTAGCTCCCTACTAGAGTAAAGGAGACGATTGCTGAGGCATGTACACTTGGTGCAGGGAACAGAGCCAGCTCAGATATGGCACTGCCCTTGATTAAGGACTCAGCATCCATTACAGGCACTTGCAGAGATGGTGGATTGGAAGATGTCTGTAGCTCTGACTCTCCTGCCAGAACCATCCCAGTACCTGCCCCAGTCCACACCAGAAATTCATTCTTGCCCCTTTGCTTCAGTGCTGCTCCTCTCAAGAGCAAACATATTGTCAGGGTGGGAGATTTGTGCACATTTAATGGGAATGGAGCCAACTAGAACTCAAACCTCAGGGGTTTTGATCCAGCTCTTTGGGACTTACCCCCAAAGCAATGCACACTGAGTATAGGCGAAACCCTGGCTCTGATATGGTTATAGCCCTTCCATCTCTAGCCCCATCACTCAGTAAAGCAATAAGTAACAGCATATCCTAGGAGAAGATATGACTGGTGCTAATTAACTTTGGATACAGTTCTCTCACCAAAACTACTTGCCACAGGCAGAATTCATGGGGATGTTCCCACACAAGGTTATGCTTTTTAAGACTGGGATAAGGAATTGTTTAACCTAATCACATAAAAGTTTAAAAGTTAAGCAAATTAGGAAGTCAGAAAAATTTAAGTTAAAGAACAAAAACTTGAAAAAAAGAAAAAAAAAACAATTAATGAAACCGAGATGAATGATTTACCAAATAAAGAGGTCAAAGCATCAGTAACAATGTAACTAAACGTGGGAAGAAATAGAAGAACACGGCAAGAATTTCAGCAAGAAACTAGAAAATATTAAAAGCAATCAGTCAGAGCTGAATAATACAATGACTGCAATGAAAAAAGTACACCAGAAGTGCTTAAAAACAGGCTAGGTGGTAGAGAAGAATGAATAAGTTATCTGGAAGAATTGTTGTTCAGCCGCTCAGTCCTGTATGCTATTTGCAACCCGTGGGCTGCAGCAGACCAGGCTTCCTTGTCCTTCACTATTTCCGAGTTTGCTCAAACCCAGGTCCACTGAGTCAGTGCTGTGATCCATCCATCTCATCATCGATCATTTCCCTCTCCTCCTGTGTTCAATCTTTCCCAGCATCAGGGTCTTTTCCAATGAGCTAACTACTTGCATCAGGTGAACAAAGTATTGGAACTTCAGTTTCAGTCTCAGTACTTTCAATGAATATTCAAGGTTGCTTTCCTTTAGAATTGATTGGTTTGATCTCTTTGCTGTCCCAGGGACTCTCCTGAGTCTACTCCAAGATCACAATCTGAAAGCATCAATTCTTTGGCACTCAGTATTTTTTATTGTCTGGCTCATTCATACCTGATTACTGGAAAAATCAATAATTAATTTTTGATCTGGAAGATAGAAAAATGGAATCATACAATTAAAACAGCAAAGAGAAAACGACATAAAAAATGAAGACAGTTTGGGGAGACTTTCAAGATGGCAGAGTAATAGGAAAGAGAGATAAACTCTCCCATAAATACATTCAACATTCATCTGCGTGGAACAACTCTTATAGAACATCTGAAAGCTAGTAGATGACCCCAGTTGAGTTCAGTTCAGCTCAGTTGCTCAGTCGTGTCTGACTATTTGCGACCCTATGAATTGCAGCACGCCAAGCCTCCCTGTCCATCACCAACTCCCGGAGTTCACTCAGACTCGTGTCCACTGAGGCAGTGAGGCCATTCAGCCATCTCATTCTCAGTCGTCCCCTTCTTCTCCTGCCCCCAATCCCTCCCAGTATCAAAGTCTTTTCCAATGAGTCGACTCTTCGCATGAGGTGGTCAAAGTACTGGAGTTTCAGCCTTAGCATCATTCCTTCCAAAGAAATCCTAGGGTTGATCTCCTTCAGAATGGACTGGTTGGGTCTCCTTGGTGTCCAAGACATGCAAGAGTCATCTCCAACACCACAGTTTTAAAGCATCAATTCTTCAGTGCTCATCCTTCTTCACAGTCCAACTCTCAACATCCATACATGACTACTGGAAAAACAATAGCCTTGACCAGAAGGACCTTAGTTGGCAAAGTAATGTCTTTGCTTTTGAATATGCTATCTAGGTTGGTCATAACTTTTCTTCCAAGGAGTAAGCGTCTTTTAATTTCATGGCTACAATCACCTTTTGTAGTGATTTTGGAGCCCCCCAAAATAAAGTCTGACATTGTTTCCACTGTTTCTCCATCTATTTCCCATAGAGTGATGGGATCAGATGACATGATCTTCGTTTTCTGAATGTTGAGCTTTAAGCCAACTTTTTCACTCTCCACTTTTACTTTCATCAGGAGGCTTTTTAGCTCCCCTTCACTTTTTGCCATAAGGGTGGTGTCCTCTGCATATCTGAGGTTACTGATATTTCTCCCAGCAATCTTGATTCCAGCTTGTGTTTCTTCCAATCTAGCGTTTCCCATGATGTATTCTGCATATAAGTTAAATAAGTAGGATGACAATATAAAGCCTTGAGGTATTCCTTTTTATATTTGGAACTAGTCTGTTGCTTCATGTTCAGCTCTAACTGTTGCTTCCTGGCCTGCGTAGAGATTTCTCAAGAGGGAGATTAGGTGGTCTGGTATGTCCATCTCTTTCAGAATTTTCCAGAGTTTATTGTGGTCCAAACAGTTAAAGGCTTTGGCATAGTCAATAACGCAGAAATAGATGTATTTTCTGGAACTCTCTTGCTTTTTCAATGATCCAGAAGATGTTGATAATTTGATCTCTGTTTCCTCTGCCTTTTCTAAAACCAGCTTGAATATCTGAAAGTTCACGGTTCACATATTGCTGAAGCCTAGCTTGGAGAATTTCGAGCATTACTTTACTAGCGTGTGAGATCATTGAGCTTTAAGCCAACTTTTTCACTCTCCTCTTTCACTTTCATCAAGAGGCTTTTTTTGTTCCTCTTCAGTTTCGGCCATGTATCAATATAGACTATGGATATTTATTTTATACTCTGGGTAGAAGGCAATACTTCTTTATTTTGGTGCTCAGATTGTTTCAGCTTTGGCCATTGGGAGCTCTTTGACTTGGTTCCTGTGTCGCTTTGATGTATCCCCAGTGTTGGTACCTTTTCTTCCTCTCTTTCTTTTTTGAGCACTCGCTTTCTAGCATTGCAAGATAGCTAAGCTCAACTTTATATTCCTTGGCCAGCCCTCGAATCAGCCATTTCTCTAAGGAGCCCTGGTTTCTTTTATTGGAGAATGGCATCAGAAAGCAAGATCTGGCGAGCTCGTTGTTTCTGAGTTGTGTTGTTTCTGGGCCCTCTCAGCTGACAGAGCAAGGAGCTATATTGTGTGTAGTAAGCCATACACACTCATATTTTTAAATGTTTCTATTTGCATCCTTCTGTATCTGTATTAAGCTAAATATGAGCTCCCCAAGTGGTCAGTAGTAAAGAATCTGCCTGTCAATGCAGGAAATGTGTGTTCAGTCCCTGGGTCAAGAAGATTCCCTGGAAAAGGAAATGGCAAACCACTCCAGTCTTCTTGCCTGGAGAATTCCATGGACAGAGGAGCCTAGTGGGCTACAGTTCATGGGGTCGCAAAAAGAGCTGGACATGACTTAGAGACTTTAAGACAACAACAAACATGAGCTCAGAACTGATTGCTCCAACTCTAGTCTATTACCACATGAATCATTAGAGCTTTCTTCTGTTGTTTGTCAACGCCCACTCCAACAATGAGAATTCTGGCTCCCAGGATCCATCATTTATTTAATTTTTCAAGTGCAGTATATAGTATATGATGGTTTTAGAACTGTTTATAAATACTCGCTGTGAGAAAGAATTTTATCAACAGAGCTTATGCACACTTCCTTTGGCCTTTACCCTTACACACTGCACTTATTTCTTTAAAAATGTTTTATTGATATACAATATTGTATGTTTTTGATGTATAACATAGTGATTTACAGTTTTTAAAAACTGTACTCCATTTATAATTACTATAAAATATTGGCTGTGTTCCCTACGCTGTACAATATATCCTTATAGCTTACTTATTTCATACATAATTTAGTTTGTACCCCTTAATCTCTTGCTTCTATGATGTGCCTTCCTCCTTCCCTCTCCCCACTGATAAACACTACTGTTGTTTGTTCTCTATGTTTGTGTATCTGGTGTTTTTTTGTTATATTCACTGGTTTGTTTTATTTTTTAGATTCCACATGTAAGTGATATCATGCAGTGTTTGTCTTTCTGACTTATTTCACTAAGCATAATACACTCCAAGTCTATTCATCTTGTTGCAAATGTAAAATTTAAAGTTTATTGCCTTTTAAATAAATTTTTTGTTGGAGTATAGTTTCTTTATAATGTATTAATTTCTGTTGTACAGCAAAGTGAATCAGTTATATGTATACGTATATCCCCTCATTTTTAGGTTTTCTTCCCATTTAGATCACCACAGAGAATTGAGTAGAGTTCTCTGTGCTAAACAGAAGGTTCTCATTAGTAACCTATTTTATACATAGTCACACTGTGCTTACTTCTAAGGATACTTAGGTCAGCATTTACCTCTGCAGTGAATTTATTTTGTATGTTTGTTATATTCTTTTGTCATTGTCTGTATTCCATTCTGGGATTTTCCAACTTCATAAATAATTTAAAATTTGCATACACTGAGGTTTTCTCTGTATGCTGTTAAGTTTTTTGGGTTTTGACAAATGCAGAATGTCATATATTCGCCATTATAATATGTAGAATACTTTCACAATCCTAAAAATCCCATGTACTTTACCTATTCAACTCTCATCTCTTCCCAGTCTCCTGGCAACGACAGACTGTTTACTATCTTTATAATATTACCTTTATTCTGAAGGTCACATAGTGGGTGGCCTTTTCAGACAGGCTTTCTTTTACTGAGTTGTGTGTTTTTAAGATTCTCCTTATTTTTGCATGGCTTTATACAGTTCATTCTTTTTTTTCTTAATAGTATTCCACTGTGTGGAAGATGATTTTTTTTTTTGGCTGCACCGTGTGGCATGGAACTTCCCTGACCAGGGATCAAACCTGAGCCCCCTGCAGTGAAAACACAGAGTCTTGACCACTGGGTCCCAAGGGGATTCCTGGAAGACCTTTAAAAAAAAAAAATTTACCTGTTGAGATTGTTTCCATTTGGCTATTATGAATAACGCTTCTGTAAGCATTCTCATGCAGTTGTTTGTGTGGATGTAAATTTTCAAATGAATTGGATAAATTCCTAGGAGTGTGATTGTTGGGCTGCATGCTGAGAGTATGTTTAGCTTTATGACATGTCAAACCACATTCCAAAGTGGCTGAGTACCATTGTGCCTTCCCAGGGGCAGTGAGTGAGAGTTCCTGTTTGTCTGCATTTTCATCAGCATTTGGTGAAAGTGTTTTGGATTTTAGCCATTCTAGTTGATGTGTAATAGCACCTTATTGTTGTTTTAATTTGTGTTTCCCTATTGATGTATGATGTTGACCAACTTTTCCTATAAACATATGTCATTTGTCATCTGTATATCTTCTTCAGTGAGGTGTTTGTTCAGATTCTTTGTCCATTTTTATCTTATTTTAAAATATTTATTTACATTTATATACTTATTTGGCTGCTCCAGGACCTTCTGTTCTCATTGCGGCATGTGAGATCTTTCTAGTTCCTGACCAGGGATCGAACTCCAGCCCCCTGCATTGGTAGAGCACAGGCTTAGCCACTGGACCATGAGGAAATCTCCACTCACTTTAAAATTGGGTTGTTTTCTTATTATTGAGTTTTAAAATATTCTTTGTATATTTTTGTATACAACTCCTTTATCAGATACGTGTTTTACGAATATTTTCTCCCAATCTTTAGCTTATTTCTTCATTTTCTTAATGGTATCCTTCACAGAGAAGTTTTACATTTCATTAAATGTAACTTACCATCTTTTTTTTCTTAGATTGTGTTTTGATATGTATCTAAAAACTCACCACTAAACCCAAGGTCATTAAATTTTCTCCTGTTTTTTCTTCTGGAACCATTATAGTTTTGAATTTTACATTTGGGACTGTGATTCATTTTGTGTTGTTTTGTTAAGGTGTAAGATCTAAGTCTAGGTTTGTTATTACTGTTTTGCATATGGATATCCCCTTGTCCTAGTACCATTTGTGGAAAAGACTATTCTTTTTTCAATGAATTGCTTTTGTGCCTTTTTTCAAAAGGCAGGTGTTTCTACTTGTGTGGGTCTATTTCTGGGCTTTTTATTCTATTCCATTGATCTATATATCTATTCTTTTACTAGTTCCCCTCTGTCTTGATTTAGATTTTAATTGGTACTAATTTTTAGTTAGGAGTTCTCCTTCAACTTGACAACAATGGTTGTGTGTGTTTTCTTAAAACGTTAGATCTTTCATCACCATCTTGTCATAAACTCTTAACATTACACATCGTGTTTATTTTTCAGGTTAGCATTGAGAATGCACATCTCTAATCTTTTTTCAGATCCCTGTGATATTAATTACAACCTCTCCCTGACATATGATACACTTATTCAGATGTTTTTAATCTATTTCCCTGATTCTTCCTAGAACTGAAGATTGATGAGAGCAGGACTTTGTTCTTGTTGCCCTTCACTGCGATATCTCTTTCACCTAGGACTTACCTGGCCTGTAGTAAGATCTTGGTGATGTAACATAAACTAGATGAATGAAATATGGGGTCTCATGTTTATAATATCTTTGAGCAGCAAGTTATTGTACAAAGGCAAATTTGCTAAATAGCTAACCATTTAAACATTAAGTAGAACTTATAATTGGAAAAATCTGCACTCAGTACTTTCAAAGTTAGTTAAATGTTACTTTTATTTTTAAAATACATTGTACTTAATTCAGTTTATTCTTTGTGCCATTTCACTTAATATTTTGACTAACAACCAAGAAATTGGGTTAAAGGCCTATTTCTGAAATTACCTAAGCAAGTGAGCTTAGAAAGTTACAATTTTCCTGGGTCTCAGTGGACTACTAGTTTTAATGAGTAGATGATTTCTTAAGTTCCCATCAGTCCCTAAAATTCTGCTTGATAATGACCTCATTTCTTGTGGCATATTACACTAGGTCTTTCCTCAAAATAATGTTCAAGTAT
Source organism: Madoqua kirkii (assembly GCA_006408675.1). Taxonomy (NCBI): domain Eukaryota; kingdom Metazoa; phylum Chordata; class Mammalia; order Artiodactyla; family Bovidae; genus Madoqua; species Madoqua kirkii. Next base: position 65,899 of record SJYC01127843.1, on the reverse strand, counting down.
CGGACTTCCCTGTCTGTCCAGTGGTTAAGATTCTGAGCTTCCAGTGTTTCTAATGCAGGGGGTTCAGGTTCGATCCCTAGTCAGGTGGGTGGAGGGACTAAGATCCCACATGCCGCGTGATGTGGCCAAAAAAAAAAAAAGTTGATGTAGAACTATTTTATCTCTAACAGCATTTGACTTCAGTCAACCATATTTTAAATTATTATTTAAAAAAAATTCTGTGTACATCTGCCTTTTGTTGCTAAGTGTACCTCTCTGTGTTAATGTCTGTATTTTTTCTCCACTGAATTGTAGTTTTATTTTTTTGTCATTCCCCTTTAAGTGATTTCCACAGGGCTGGTCTGTCTTGCAGTCTGTCAGTGGGCTCTCTCAGTAGATAATAAATGTTGTGGTAGGTGGAAGTCTCCTAAACTTGGCCACACCCTAGTCCCCAGACCCTGTGAATTTGTTCCCATGGCAAGGGGAAACTAAAACTAGGGTTATAGGTGGAATTAAGTTCACTAAGCAGCTGATCTTAAGGGGCATTGCCCTGGATTATCCAGGTGAGCCCCATTGTAATCACAAAGGTGATAAATGAAACAGGGAGGTGGGAGAGTTAGTGGGAGACATGTGAGAAAAGCTGCACCAACCCTTGTTGGCTTTAAAGATGGCGGGGCCCACAGAGCATGGGTAACTATCAAAGTGCGTGAAAGTCACTCAGCCGTGTCTGACTCCTTTGTGACTGTATAGTCCATGGAATTCTCTAGGCCAGAATACCTGAGTGAGTAGCCTTTGCCTTCTCCAGGGGATCTTCCCTACTCAGGGTTCGAGCCCAGGTCTCCCACATTGCAGGCAGATTCTTTACCAGCTGAGCCACAAGGGAAGCTCAAGGAGACTGGAGTGGGTAGCCTATCCCTTCTCCAATGTATCTTCCCAACCCAGGAATCGAACTGGGGTCTCTTGTATTGCAGGCGGATTCTTTACCAACTGAGCTATAAGGGAAGCAAAGCTAGAAAACAGAAACAGATTGTTCACTGGAGCTTCTAGAGAGCGTAGAGCCCTGCCAATACCTTGATCTTGGCCCAATAAAACCCATTTTGAACTTCTGACCTTGAAGACTGTAAGGTTATACATTTATGTTGTTTTAAGCCCTTAAGTTTGCAGTAATTTGTTACAGCAGCAATAGGAAACTAATGTAAATACAGATGTCTAGCCGTGCAGTGGTCTCCAGCCTTTTTGGCACTAGGGACTGGTTTTGTGGAAGACAGTTTTTCCACGGACAAGTGGGAGGGAATGGTTTAGGACGATTCAAATGTGTACATTAATTGGGTACTTTGTTTCTGTTATTACATCAGCTCTAGCATTATTAGATCTTGGAGGTTGGGGACCACTGATCTAGTGCAAAGAGCACTGTGCAAATCAATTTCAGTAATTAACTTCCTGAAAACACTTGTAAAATATATCAAGGCAAATAATTTCAGGGGCATGGCGTCCCTATTTTTAGGTTTCTTTAATGAATATCAAGAATTATAATACTCACTTGGAATGCTAAAACTTCTTGTTGTTTTCAAGGTTAGTTTTTTAGAGGTTTTGCCAATGAAGTACGAAAGTTGGAAGAAATTTGAAGGGGTCAGTTGGACTCTGGATAAGAGAGAGTTCATTCCTCTTGAAATAACAGTTTTAACTTCTTGGTTCACTACAGTATTTGAGAGGAATGCTGATCTATAGAATTAAAAACACTAAATAATTTATATTTAAATTCGGATTATGTTGGATGGTTTAGAGTAGCTTCCCAGGTGGCTCAGTGGTAAAGAACCTGCATGCCAATTCAGGAGATGCAGAAGACGTGGGTTCGATCCCTGGATCAGGAAGATCCCCTGGAGGAGCGCTTGGCAACCCACTCCAAGAATATGCTTGCCTGGAAAATTCCATGGACAGAGGAGCTTGGGCAGCTACAGTCCCTGGGGTTGCAGAGTCGGACATGACTGAGCAGTCAGGCACAGATGGTTTAGAACAAGGGTTTATTTTAAAAAATAATTAAAAATTTTGTTATGTGTATTTTAAAATAGTATTAAAGTAAATTACATTTATCTGGATATTTTATTGGACAGATTTCTTATTGAAGTGGGAGGCAGGAATTGATTGAGTTCAGAGTTGTTAATCCCTTATTAGAATCAGAAGGAGCTATGAAGGTTTGTTGCTGCTGCTGCTGCTAAGTGGCTTCAGTCGTGTCCTACTCTGTGGGACCCCATGGGCGGCAGCCCACCAGGCTTCCCCGTTCCTGGGATTCTCCAGGCAAGAACACTGGAATGGGTTGCCATTTCCTTCTCCGATGCATGAAAGGGAAAGGGGAAAGTGAAGCCTCTCAGTCGTGTCCGATTCGCAGCAACCCCAGGGACTGCAGCTTACTAGGCTCCTCCATCCATGGGATTTTCCAGGCGAAGAGTACCGGAGTGGGGTGCCATTGCCTTCTCCAGAAGATTTTTTGAGGTTGTGATAATTGTGTAGTTAAGTAAAGCTGAGGTTCAGAGAGGGTCGTTTAAGAGTTTAGCTCAAGTTAGTTCACCTGGTTTATTTTAGAACCTTGAACAAAAAATTGAAATCTAAAATTTAAATCTCTGGTCTCTAAATCCATTCTTCTTTTTGTCTTGCTAGACACAAAGGTGTGTCTAGCAAGACAAAACGTTAGAAAATTTTAAGCTTTTAAAGTTGAACTCAATTGTTTCAGTCAGTTCTGGAGTTACTTTTTATAAAGAGCCAGCAGTATGTAGATACTCTTTTTAAATGCAGCAGCCATAAACATCTCAGACAAATAGGCTTTCTTATTTTTGCAGACATTTCTTACGGTGCAGTTTCTGAATTTTCTCCTTTTGTGTAACTTTCTTGTGTGAAGTGGAGGTGTTAGTCACTCAGTTGTGTCTGACTCTTTGAGACGCTATGGACTGTAGCCCTCCAGGTTCCTCTGTCCATGGGAATCTCCCAGCAAGAATACGGAGTGGGTAGCCTTTCCCTTCTCCAGGGGATCTTCCTGACCTAGGGATCCAACCTGGCTCTCTTGCATTGCAGGCAGATTGTTTACTGTCTGGTTTTCTTGTGAGGCAACCCTAAATAGTAGAAGTTTTGAAAGGATAAAAAAGGGCCAAGAATAAGATGAAATGGTTGGTTGTTCGCCAGGATGGAATATACAGGATAAGGATTATTTTGTGCTTTGGACCCATGAAACATGAATATTTGATATGCCAAAAATGAAGGACCTAATTTTTAAAACTTAATATTGACTTAACTGTCTGATTTTTAAAGTTCTTACAAGAATTACATGTGGGTTTTTTGTTTCTCCAGGTTTCTTAGAATTATGTTTAACTTTGGTATAAATTCTGCTAACATGTACTTACCTCTTTTTCTAGAATGTATATATTAATATACTTTTTCCTTATAAGCTTGCTTCTTATATGTTTGTTTCTTTTTTGGCTTTGTGTCTGATCAAAAAAATGACTAAATGTGTAAACTCTGAATTCATTATTTTCAGTTAACATGTTTGACCAGATTGTGTGATAGAAGCTTCAAAGTCCTTTCAAAGGTGAAAGAACAAATAATAAGTAACTGACACAGGTGGGGAGAGTAAAAATCATTATTTAAGATAAAATTGTTTGGATCTAGAATAACTACTTGGGGAAAAGTGCATTTTTGAGGTTTTTAAAAGCATATTTTTGTTTGACTCATCGTTAGTCAGGACAGACTTCTGAAACTTGGTATAATGCACTTTCTTTTCCGTTGTTCTGACAACTTCAGAATTCTGTTTTGTGGTTGAATAGAATGGAAGCTGTTGGACTTTTTTTGAGGGGGTTAGCCCTAGGACATGAATAGCATGCTGAGTATTGCAGCTTGTGGCCACAGATATCTCATCTATTTGATTAATTACTCCTTTGCAGTATCGCTTTTGTGTTGTATCGGGGGAGAGTTGGTTAGTAAGTAGGACGTAGAGATTGTCCTACTGAATGAAGTAAGTCAGACAAAGACAAATACGATGATATCACTTGTATGGGAATCTAAAAAATGGTGCAAATGAACTTATTTATAAAACAAAGTCAGATGTGGAAAACAAACTTATAGCTTCTGGGATGGGGGTGAAGAGAAGGGGGGAGAAGGGATAAATTGGGAGATTAGGATTGATATATACTAACTACTGTATATAAAACAAATAACTAATAAGGACCTAGTTTATAGCACAGGGAATACTGTATAATGACCTACATGGGAAAAGAATCTAAAAAAGAGTGTGTGTGCATATATATATATATATATATAAACATATAAATATATGTATATGTAAATGTAAGCATGTAAATATATATAACTGGTTCACTTTGCTGTACAGCAGAAACTAATATAACATTGTCAATCAACCATACTCTAATAAAAACTGAAAAAAAAAATAGTGATCAGTAGTCTTGGCAAGAGTTCTAAAAACATGGGGGTAAATAGGTACATTTTCTCTTGTGATCATTAAGATCAGAGAAGGGAAGCTGAGGTCGAGGTAATGAGGCTTTCTGTGTGTGGAATCAGTTCATCTTCAGTGAGTCTGTCAGCATTCTCATCTCTGCCCCCGGTAATGATTAGCAGCCCCTGGTAAGGGGAGTTTCGGCGTGTGCTTGTCAGTGAGGTCTCTCATGTGAAACTAAATGTTGGCTTGGCATCTCAGGAACTCAGACGGCGGCCAAATGGGCTTGGCCTCTGTTAAACAGAGTTTTAATCATTAAATGGAAATAGATGAAATCAGTGAACAAATACAGTGGCTTCAAAGCCCTGATTTTGTTTTTAAAATAGCCTCTAACTTTGCCTGGAGGAGAGTCAAGTGAAATATTTCACCACTGTATTATCACCAGAGAGAATTGCTTTTGTAAATTGGTCCTTGCTTCTCTAAACATGGTGTCCTACACTAAGGATTAGAACTGTTATTCCAAGTTAAATAGTGTTTGGATAGACAAGTAATATTAAATTGCATGTTTTCAAAAAAGCTTTTCCATTTATTTGCTTAATGGTTATTCAGATAATTTATAAATTATAGAATGAGGAAGCCTATTTGTAAGACTGTGGAATTTCTGTTTAGGTGTGATGGGGGGATGGCTAATATGATGACAAATTATTAACTTGGGATGAAAGTTATATTTCCAAGGTTATGTTAAAAATGTGACTTTACTGCTGAATGGGAAGCCTTGGTTCTAATTTTTACTGGCGTGAGAATATGCATGCCAGTATAAAAAGATTAATTTTACTCATTTGCAGCTTCTCAAATTCTGAAATTGCAGTACTAATTCTAAAATGTTGTAACAAGTCAGTTTGGTTGGTCATTGAAGCATTTCATGTAAGGAAAAATGAGTATTAGAGGTGCTGCAATTCTTGATGGGCCTTAAATCCACTTAGCATGAGTCTCCAAATTGGTTAAAAGTATGAAAGGGGAAGGAAATTTATCAAGAAACCCTACATACAGAATATTTATAGTTAGCTTAATTTCAATTTGTCTTTAAAATTAATTTGATAGAGCACTTCCTGTAAGAAGATAGGAGTGTGTATTTTTCAGACCAGATTTTTGATTGCCTTTGAGTTCTGTATTAAAACTTAGCACTTGCAATAGTGTAAATATGTAAATATTGTTTAAGTGCAAAGGAGTCTCATGTTTTTCATATGGCTTGTTTCCTTAGTCATATTCAGTTTCCGTTAAACAAAATCATGTTTTATCTTACATTATTATTCTTTTTTAGTGTAACATTTTTAGTAATTTCTTCATGTATGCAGTAAGCATAATAATAGCCCTCAAAATGTCCATGTCCTTTTTCTTGGACCCTGTGAATGTTACCGTATAGGATGGAAGATTTTTCAAATATGTGTTTAAATTTAGGATCTTGAGATGGTGAGATTATCTTGGGGAATGATTTTTCTTCTGTGTGAAAAATTTCTTTTAATGTTTCTTACCCTGAACAATCTTATTTTGCCTTCAACTTTGAAAAATAAGTGTCATTGGATTAAAAATTATAGGTTGATTTTTTTTTTTTTCTTCTGAGATATTCCACTGTCTTCTGGCTTACTTTGTCTAGGGCCAGATATTGATGATCATCATTATCTTCGTTGCTTTGTAAATAATGTGTAGATTTTTCTTTGTGTGAGCACTCAGTCGTGTCGGTCTTTGAATCTCCTCGCACCGGGATCTGCCAGTCTCCAGGAGTGGGTAGCCTATCCCTTCTCCAATGTATCTTCCCAACCCAGGAATCGAACTGGGGTCTCTTGTATTGCAGGCGGATTCTTTACCAACTGAGCTATAAGGGAAGCAAAGCTAGAAAACAGAAACAGATTGTTCACTGGAGCTTCTAGAGAGCGTAGAGCCCTGCCAATACCTTGATCTTGGCCCAATAAAACCCATTTTGAACTTCTGACCTTGAAGACTGTAAGGTTATACATTTATGTTGTTTTAAGCCCTTAAGTTTGCAGTAATTTGTTACAGCAGCAATAGGAAACTAATGTAAATACAGATATCTAGCCGTGCAGTGGTCTCCAGCCTTTTTGGCACTAGGGACTGGTTTTGTGGAAGACAGTTTTTCCACGGACAAGTGGGAGGGAATGGTTTAGGACGATTCAAATGTGTTACATTAATTGGGTACTTTGTTTCTGTTATTACATCAGCTCTAGCATTATTAGATCTTGGAGGTTGGGGACCACTGATCTAGTGCAAAGAGCACTGTGCAAATCAATTTCAGTAATTAACTTCCTGAAAACACTTGTAAAATATATCAAGGCAAATAATTTCAGGGGCATGGCGTCCCTATTTTTAGGTTTCTTTAATGAATATCAAGAATTATAATACTCACTTGGAATGCTAAAACTTCTTGTTGTTTTCAAGGTTAGTTTTTTAGAGGTTTTGCCAATGAAGTACGAAAGTTGGAAGAAATTTGAAGGGGTCAGTTGGACTCTGGATAAGAGAGAGTTCATTCCTCTTGAAATAACAGTTTTAACTTCTTGGTTCACTACAGTATTTGAGAGGAATGCTGATCTATAGAATTAAAAACACTAAATAATTTATATTTAAATTCGGATTATGTTGGATGGTTTAGAGTAGCTTCCCAGGTGGCTCAGTGGTAAAGAACCTGCATGCCAATTCAGGAGATGCAGAAGACGTGGGTTCGATCCCTGGATCAGGAAGATCCCCTGGAGGAGCGCTTGGCAACCCACTCCAAGAATATGCTTGCCTGGAAAATTCCATGGACAGAGGAGCTTGGGCAGCTACAGTCCCTGGGGTTGCAGAGTCGGACATGACTGAGCAGTCAGGCACAGATGGTTTAGAACAAGGGTTTATTTTAAAAAATAATTAAAAATTTTGTTATGTGTATTTTAAAATAGTATTAAAGTAAATTACATTTATCTGGATATTTTATTGGACAGATTTCTTATTGAAGTGGGAGGCAGGAATTGATTGAGTTCAGAGTTGTTAATCCCTTATTAGAATCAGAAGGAGCTATGAAGGTTTGTTGCTGCTGCTGCTGCTAAGTGGCTTCAGTCGTGTCCTACTCTGTGGGACCCCATGGGCGGCAGCCCACCAGGCTTCCCCGTTCCTGGGATTCTCCAGGCAAGAACACTGGAATGGGTTGCCATTTCCTTCTCCGATGCATGAAAGGGAAAGGGGAAAGTGAAGCCTCTCAGTCGTGTCCGATTCGCAGCAACCCCAGGGACTGCAGCTTACTAGGCTCCTCCATCCATGGGATTTTCCAGGCGAAGAGTACCGGAGTGGGGTGCCATTGCCTTCTCCAGAAGATTTTTTGAGGTTGTGATAATTGTGTAGTTAAGTAAAGCTGAGGTTCAGAGAGGGTCGTTTAAGAGTTTAGCTCAAGTTAGTTCACCTGGTTTATTTTAGAACCTTGAACAAAAAATTGAAATCTAAAATTTAAATCTCTGGTCTCTAAATCCATTCTTCTTTTTGTCTTGCTAGACACAAAGGTGTGTCTAGCAAGACAAAACGTTAGAAAATTTTAAGCTTTTAAAGTTGAACTCAATTGTTTCAGTCAGTTCTGGAGTTACTTTTTATAAAGAGCCAGCAGTATGTAGATACTCTTTTTAAATGCAGCAGCCATAAACATCTCAGACAAATAGGCTTTCTTATTTTTGCAGACATTTCTTACGGTGCAGTTTCTGAATTTTCTCCTTTTGTGTAACTTTCTTGTGTGAAGTGGAGGTGTTAGTCACTCAGTTGTGTCTGACTCTTTGAGACGCTATGGACTGTAGCCCTCCAGGTTCCTCTGTCCATGGGAATCTCCCAGCAAGAATACGGAGTGGGTAGCCTTTCCCTTCTCCAGGGGATCTTCCTGACCTAGGGATCCAACCTGGCTCTCTTGCATTGCAGGCAGATTGTTTACTGTCTGGTTTTCTTGTGAGGCAACCCTAAATAGTAGAAGTTTTGAAAGGATAAAAAAGGGCCAAGAATAAGATGAAATGGTTGGTTGTTCGCCAGGATGGAATATACAGGATAAGGATTATTTTGTGCTTTGGACCCATGAAACATGAATATTTGATATGCCAAAAATGAAGGACCTAATTTTTAAAACTTAATATTGACTTAACTGTCTGATTTTTAAAGTTCTTACAAGAATTACATGTGGGTTTTTTGTTTCTCCAGGTTTCTTAGAATTATGTTTAACTTTGGTATAAATTCTGCTAACATGTACTTACCTCTTTTTCTAGAATGTATATATTAATATACTTTTTCCTTATAAGCTTGCTTCTTATATGTTTGTTTCTTTTTTGGCTTTGTGTCTGATCAAAAAAATGACTAAATGTGTAAACTCTGAATTCATTATTTTCAGTTAACATGTTTGACCAGATTGTGTGATAGAAGCTTCAAAGTCCTTTCAAAGGTGAAAGAACAAATAATAAGTAACTGACACAGGTGGGGAGAGTAAAAATCATTATTTAAGATAAAATTGTTTGGATCTAGAATAACTACTTGGGGAAAAGTGCATTTTTGAGGTTTTTAAAAGCATATTTTTGTTTGACTCATCGTTAGTCAGGACAGACTTCTGAAACTTGGTATAATGCACTTTCTTTTCCGTTGTTCTGACAACTTCAGAATTCTGTTTTGTGGTTGAATAGAATGGAAGCTGTTGGACTTTTTTTGAGGGGGTTAGCCCTAGGACATGAATAGCATGCTGAGTATTGCAGCTTGTGGCCACAGATATCTCATCTATTTGATTAATTACTCCTTTGCAGTATCGCTTTTGTGTTGTATCGGGGGAGAGTTGGTTAGTAAGTAGGACGTAGAGATTGTCCTACTGAATGAAGTAAGTCAGACAAAGACAAATACGATGATATCACTTGTATGGGAATCTAAAAAATGGTGCAAATGAACTTATTTATAAAACAAAGTCAGATGTGGAAAACAAACTTATAGCTTCTGGGATGGGGGTGAAGAGAAGGGGGGAGAAGGGATAAATTGGGAGATTAGGATTGATATATACTAACTACTGTATATAAAACAAATAACTAATAAGGACCTAGTTTATAGCACAGGGAATACTGTATAATGACCTACATGGGAAAAGAATCTAAAAAAGAGTGTGTGTGCATATATATATATATATATAAACATATAAATATATGTATATGTAAATGTAAGCATATAAATATATATAACTGGTTCACTTTGCTGTACAGCAGAAACTAATATAACATTGTCAATCAACCATACTCTAATAAAAACTGAAAAAAAAAATAGTGATCAGTAGTCTTGGCAAGAGTTCTAAAAACATGGGGGTAAATAGGTACATTTTCTCTTGTGATCATTAAGATCAGAGAAGGGAAGCTGAGGTCGAGGTAATGAGGCTTTCTGTGTGTGGAATCAGTTCATCTTCAGTGAGTCTGTCAGCATTCTCATCTCTGCCCCCGGTAATGATTAGCAGCCCCTGGTAAGGGGAGTTTCGGCGTGTGCTTGTCAGTGAGGTCTCTCATGTGAAACTAAATGTTGGCTTGGCATCTCAGGAACTCAGACGGCGGCCAAATGGGCTTGGCCTCTGTTAAACAGAGTTTTAATCATTAAATGGAAATAGATGAAATCAGTGAACAAATACAGTGGCTTCAAAGCCCTGATTTTGTTTTTAAAATAGCCTCTAACTTTGCCTGGAGGAGAGTCAAGTGAAATATTTCACCACTGTATTATCACCAGAGAGAATTGCTTTTGTAAATTGGTCCTTGCTTCTCTAAACATGGTGTCCTACACTAAGGATTAGAACTGTTATTCCAAGTTAAATAGTGTTTGGATAGACAAGTAATATTAAATTGCATGTTTTCAAAAAAGCTTTTCCATTTATTTGCTTAATGGTTATTCAGATAATTTATAAATTATAGAATGAGGAAGCCTATTTGTAAGACTGTGGAATTTCTGTTTAGGTGTGATGGGGGGATGGCTAATATGATGACAAATTATTAACTTGGGATGAAAGTTATATTTCCAAGGTTATGTTAAAAATGTGACTTTACTGCTGAATGGGAAGCCTTGGTTCTAATTTTTACTGGCGTGAGAATATGCATGCCAGTATAAAAAGATTAATTTTACTCATTTGCAGCTTCTCAAATTCTGAAATTGCAGTACTAATTCTAAAATGTTGTAACAAGTCAGTTTGGTTGGTCATTGAAGCATTTCATGAAGGAAAAATGAGTATTAGAGGTGCTGCAATTCTTGATGGGCCTTAAATCCACTTAGCATGAGTCTCCAAATTGGTTAAAAGTATGAAAGGGGAAGGAAATTTATCAAGAAACCCTACATACAGAATATTTATAGTTAGCTTAATTTCAATTTGTCTTTAAAATTAATTTGATAGAGCACTTCCTGTAAGAAGATAGGAGTGTGTATTTTTCAGACCAGATTTTTGATTGCCTTTGAGTTCTGTATTAAAACTTAGCACTTGCAATAGTGTAAATATGTAAATATTGTTTAAGTGCAAAGGAGTCTCATGTTTTTCATATGGCTTGTTTCCTTAGTCATATTCAGTTTCCGTTAAACAAAATCATGTTTTATCTTACATTATTATTCTTTTTTAGTGTAACATTTTTAGTAATTTCTTCATGTATGCAGTAAGCATAATAATAGCCCTCAAAATGTCCATGTCCTTTTTCTTGGACCCTGTGAATGTTACCGTATAGGATGGAAGATTTTTCAAATATGTGTTTAAATTTAGGATCTTGAGATGGTGATATTATCTTGGGGAATGATTTTTCTTCTGTGTGAAAAATTTCTTTTAATGTTTCTTACCCTGAACAATCTTATTTTGCCTTCAACTTTGAAAAATAAGTGTCATTGGATTAAAAATTATAGGTTGATTTTTTTTTTTTTCTTCTGAGATATTCCACTGTCTTCTGGCTTACTTTGTCTAGAGCCAGATATTGATGATCATCATTATCTTCGTTGCTTTGTAAATAATGTGTAGATTTTTCTTTGTGTGAGCACTCAGTCGTGTCGGTCTTTGAATCTCCTCGCACCGGGATCTGCCAGTCTCCTCTGTCCATGGAATTCTTCAGGCAAGAAGACTGGAGTGGTTTGCCGTTTCCTCCTCCAGGGGATCTTCCCAACCCAGGAATCAAACCCACATCTCTTCATCTTCTGCATTGACAGGTGGATTCTTTACCAGTGTGCCACCTGGGAAACCAGTTTTTTCTTTAGTTGTTTTAAAAGTTTTTTCTTAAACGTTGATCTCAAGCAATTTGACGTATATGTCTGTGTTTTACTCATGTGTCTTATGCTTGTTGCTGAGCTGCTTAAATTTATGCGTGTATAGTTTTCATTTGACTTAGAAAATTTTCAACTGTTATTTCTTCAAATATTTTTTTCTCTTCCTCTTCCTTTGAAGACTCCATTTATGTACACATTACACAATTTGAAGTTGTTCGATAGCTCGCTGATACCCTGTTCATTTCTTTCCAGTGTGTGAGTGTGTTTAACTACTGTTTCCTTTTAGTTCTATTACTTTAAATCCACTAATCTTTTTTTTTTTTCCTCTGACAATTGGTTAAGAGTGTGAAGGGGAAAAGAAAGTTATTAAGAAATATTACTTATAAAATACTGGCATAGAGTTGACATTCTGTGACTGCCTAATGTGCTATTACTTCCATCCAATGTGTCTTTCTTCCCAGACTAGTTTTTTACCTCTAGAAGTTCAGTTAGGATCTTTCAAATTTCTTACTTTCTTAAAAATTTCAAATTTTTCTTGAATGGTTACACATAGTAACTGTGTTTTTTTATGTCTGCTAATTCTAATTTGTTAGTGTTAGTTCTGGATCAGTTTTACTTAATTGGCTTATCTCCTTTATGGTGGATTTTATTTGCCTGCTTCTTTAGTGCCTGATAATTTCTGCTAAGATGCCAGACATTTGAATTTTATCTTGTTGGGTGCTGAATATTTTTGTATTCTTGAGCTTTGTTATGGGACATAGTTAAGTCACTTAGAAAGGGTTTGCCCTTTTCATGTCTTGCTTTTAAGCTTTCTTAGGTAGAACCAGAGCAGCTTTTACTCCAATTTTACCTCCTACTGAGATAAACCCCTTCTAAATACTCCACCTAATGTCCTGTTAATTATGAGGTTTTCCACTTTGCTTAGTGGGAACAAAAGGAGCCATTTACAGCGTGTGTGAGCTTTAGGGATTATTCCCTCTCATCCTTTTAGAGTAGGTTCTTAGGTAGTTTGCTCACACACATGGGTTGGTCAACTGAAGACTTGAGGGGTACCCCAGCACATCTCCAGGATTTTCTGTCTTGGTAACCTTCTTCTCTCTGGTATTCTGCTCTGCAAAAAAGGCATCTTGGAATTCTTGAACTCCTCAACTCAAGGTGATCATCGGACCCTTGCCTGACTTCCTGTTCTTTGGGCCACAGTCTGGAAATTCTATTCAGGCAGTAGGCTTCATATTTTGCTCCCATCTAGTTTTGGCTTAAAACTTAACATTCAAAAAACTAAGATCATGGCATTCAGTCCCATCACTTCATGGCAGATAGATGGGAAACGATGGTAACAGGGATAGAATTTATTTTCTTGGGCTCCAAAATCACTCCAGATGGTGACTGCAGCCATGCAATTAAAAGATGGTTCCTCCTTGGAAGAAAAGCTATGACCAACCTAGATAGCATATTAAAAAGCAGAGACATTGCTTTGCTGACAACTGTCTGTCTAGTCAAAGCTATGGTTTTTCCAGTGGTCACATAGGATGTGAGAGTTGGACTATAAAGAAAGCTGAGCAGTGAAGAATTGATGCTTTTGAACTGAGGTGTTGGAGAAGACTCTTGAGAGTCCCTTGGATTTCAAGGAGATCAAACCAGTCAACCCTAAAGGAAGTCTGTCCTGAATATTCATTGGAGGGACTGATGCTGAAGCTGAAACTCTAATACTTAGGCCACCTGATGCGAAGAACTAACTCGTGGGCAAAGACCCTGCTGCTGGGAAAGATTGGGGGCAGGATAAGAAGGGGATGACAGAGGATGAGATGGTTGGATGGTGTCACCAACTCGATGGACATGAGTTTGAGCAAGCTCCAGGAGTTGGTGATGGACAGGGAAGCCTGGCGTGCTGCAGTCCACAGAAGCACAAAGAGTTGGACACGACTGAGCAAATGAACTGAACTGAAGCTTCATATGGTTACTTTGCTCGTTTCCTGTCTCTCAGGAATCACTGTCCTTTGTTGCTCCACGTCCAGTGTTTTAAAACCATTGTATGAAATATTTTATCCACTTTTGAGTCGTTATAAGTATGTGGATAAATCTAGTCCCTGTTTCTCTTGCCTGTGAGATCTTAGTCATCTCCAAGAAGCAGTCATAGGATTGCCTTGTTGTAGTTGTTAACTTCATAATGCTTCTTGTTTAAGAAAAACACCTAGGCCTTTATTCTCTTACTTATGGCTTGAAAAAATTATGTCTTTATGTATTTCGGATTGTTCATGACTTATCATGGAAGACCTGTAAAATACAGTAGAAATCTTTAGTGTTCAACTGTAATGCTGAAATACATTCAACTTCAAGTTCTAAATGACTTACAAAACTGAAAAATGGTAGCATAGTTATCACATTTTGTGTGTGTGTGTTTAAAATGTGAAAGTGCAGCCATTACATGGATTGTATGTAACTGTTTTCTGAAATACATGAAATTTCAAATTCAGAAACAATGGAGTGTTTTAAAGTTTCCTTTGGTGTCTCTTAGCAACAGCAAACAAATAATTTTCTTTGGATTGCATTTTTATATGTGATTAAAATTTTTAGGGATGTGATGAAGTTATTGAAATTTCTTGGAAAACTATTGCCAAAATTTTTCCTAATGTTTGCTACGAGAAACAAATTGTGTATGTGAACACCCAAATTTGTGTATTTAATTACTGATAGAAACCTATTCCACATTTTCTTTTGTACAGTTTTTGCTTTGGGCTTTCAAATAGAAAAGATAAAAGCTCTGTGCTGTTTTGCGATAGCAATGTGATTAGTGTTTGAGGTAAGTGAAAGGCAACTTATTTTTAAGCCAATTTTACTTAAAAATCTCTCTTTCGGCTTTAGACTTTTGTTGTACATCTAGTAATTTTGGGTCGTTTTCAGTCTTCCTTTTTGCTTTCTCTTTGTGTCTGTTAAAAACAATGAAATGGTTTTGGAGCACAGTCTTTGACAAAGTGCTTTGGACTCAGTTATTGTTTATTTGCTGTGGCTCTAAATCAAGTCCATAAATGAGAAAATGCTTTTGGCTCCCTGAGTGAGAGCAGAGGTGCTGCTTGCTGTGTTTGAACCACTGGGACTCTCCTTGTCTTTGCAGGAGGCAGGCACTTTATATTGATTATCTCTGAAGCATTGGGAGCATAGATCAGGGTTACAGATGAGGGCCTGGTCCTCAGTGAGGTCACGGAAGCTGTCCCGCAGGTAACCCCACTTGCAGAGGCCTGGCTCTTTAGGCTCCGTGGCACCCGTGGCATTATGCTGTTTCCCACCCTAACCCCCTTGGGCTGGTAGAGGCAACTATTGGCTGTTCTGGTGCCCTTGTTCATTGTCACATCGGTCATAGTACCCTCATTCAGGGTACAGTCCAATTGAAGTCTGTCAATTATAGTCTTAAACCGTCTGTAGGAAACTTCTACTTCTTTATTTAAAAAAATGGGCTATAATAGCCATCTTACGGGTTTGCCTGATGGCTCAGTGATAAAGAATCTTTCTGCAGTGCAGTAGACACATGAGACGCAGGTTCGATCCCTGGGTCGGGAAGATTCCCCTGGAGAAGGAAATGGGAACCCACTCCAGTATTCTTGCCTGAAAAATCCCATGGACAAAGCAGGCTGGCGGGCTGTAGTCCAAAGGGTCACAAAGATTCGGACATCAGTGGCACAGCACACCATCTTACATGACTTCAGTAAATGTGGATGTTCGTGGCCCTGGTTGCTGAAGAACCTGAGAGATGGTGTTCTTTTAGGAATAATAAAAGTATCTATGAAATAACATGCTTTTGTGTATAAATTTGTCCTTTCCATTTTAAATGGTATTAGCAGAAAAGGGGAATAAGGAAAGAAGGAACTATTTAAGAATCTGGGTGCTGGCCACTAATTACTGATAGAAACCTATTCCACATTTTCTTTTGTACAGTTTTTGCTTTGGGCTTTCAAATAGAAAAGATAAAAGCTCTGTGCTGTTTTGCGATAGCAATGTGATTAGTGTTTGAGGTAAGTGAAAGGCAACTTATTTTTAAGCCAATTTTACTTAAAAATCTCTCTTTCGGCTTTAGACTTTTGTTGTACATCTAGTAATTTTGGGTCGTTTTCAGTCTTCCTTTTTGCTTTCTCTTTGTGGTCTGTTAAAAACAATGAAATGGTTTTGGAGCACAGTCTTTGACAAAGTGCTTTGGACTCAGTTATTGTTTATTTGCTGTGGCTCTAAATCAAGTCCATAAATGAGAAAATGCTTTTGGCTCCCTGAGTGAGAGCAGAGGTGCTGCTTGCTGTGTTTGAACCACTGGGACTCTCCTTGTCTTTGCAGGAGGCAGGCACTTTATATTGATTATCTCTGAAGCATTGGGAGCATAGATCAGGGTTACAGATGAGGGCCTGGTCCTCAGTGAGGTCACGGAAGCTGTCCCGCAGGTAACCCCACTTGCAGAGGCCTGGCTCTTTAGGCTCCGTGGCACCCGTGGCATTATGCTGTTTCCCACCCTAACCCCCTTGGGCTGGTAGAGGCAACTATTGGCTGTTCTGGTGCCCTTGTTCATTGTCACATCGGTCATAGTACCCTCATTCAGGGTACAGTCCAATTGAAGTCTGTCAATTATAGTCTTAAACCGTCTGTAGGAAACTTCTACTTCTTTATTTAAAAAAATGGGCTATAATAGCCATCTTACGGGTTTGCCTGATGGCTCAGTGATAAAGAATCTTTCTGCAGTGCAGTAGACACATGAGACGCAGGTTCGATCCCTGGGTCGGGAAGATTCCCCTGGAGAAGGAAATGGGAACCCACTCCAGTATTCTTGCCTGAAAAATCCCATGGACAAAGCAGGCTGGCGGGCTGTAGTCCAAAGGGTCACAAAGATTCGGACATCAGTGGCACAGCACACCATCTTACATGACTTCAGTAAATGTGGATGTTCGTGGCCCTGGTTGCTGAAGAACCTGAGAGATGGTGTTCTTTTAGGAATAATAAAAGTATCTATGAAATAACATGCTTTTGTGTATAAATTTGTCCTTTCCATTTTAAATGGTATTAGCAGAAAAGGGGAATAAGGAAAGAAGGAACTATTTAAGAATCTGGGTGCTGGCCACTTCTGACACCCTCCTTTCTGATTCTTACCTGATTTTCCTATATACAGTTTTTTTTTTTTTGGCCTCATTTTCTTATAAGCCAAATCTTTGCAACATTTCAGATTAATTATTTCATCTCCTGGGCATAACATGAATATTCCATTTATGCTCTTGAGTTAGAAGGTGATGTAATTTGCAAACTGATAGAAAAGATGTATTTTAAATTTAGGAGTTTTACTAGCTCTTATGCTTATTAGATGACATTGCAACAGATAGGTATGGCTGAAAGACCTCATGTCTGCTCTGTCCTTGATCTTAGGGACACCATGTGAGGGGAACAGACCTGGGCTCTCACCTCCAAAGGCTTGAAGTCAGGGATTGCAGGAGTTTGGGAACCTTGAACAGATGCTGAGCAAAGCCTCTTTTCTTCCTGCCCTCAGTAGCGCTGGTTAGTTAAGTGGGCTGAGAAGCCCTGCTTCTGTTTACCCTGTCCTGTGGGGTTTTATGACTGAGAACAAACCTCTGAGTGAGAAAGCAGACCAGCCCTCATGCTTTCAGTAGCTGGAAACTATGGTCCCCTGCCCCAAATTGCCGGCCCGGGAGGACAGTACTAAATTCTAATGGAAGGACGAAGTGCTGTAACGGGGATCCCTGCATCATGTTATGTAGATCTCTTTTTGGTTCAGGTTGTAAAATTAGTAATTCTGGAAGTCCTTGAGAAGCCTGTGCTCACTTCTTTGACTATCTATGAAATGAGAGGGGAGGTGGTATTTTTAAAATGAAGCTTTGTGGTGTAGTCCTCATCCAGATTAAGTATCTAGGGCAAAACTTGATTTTTCTCTCTCCTTCCTTTCTTTTTCTCCTTTTCCTGTTTTTCTTTCCTTTCCCTCTCTCTCTCTATCCTTCTTTCTTCTTCTGTAAACCAGGAGGGATGAGAAATGCCTGAAAAACGTGTTCTTTAGTATGTCTCATCTGTGAGCGGTGAGGTGTGCATATATGAATGGAATTTCAAGGAGTAAAAATGTAGGGTTAGATTTATCTTTTGGGGGTGTGAATATGCTAATACTAAGTTTACCTGTGTTGCTTTTCTTTGGATCATATCTATACCTGACTTTGTGATTTACACACATATGACTGTTAAGCATTTGGTATATATGAATACATAAGTCTGATTTCACCCATATTAAAATGCATTTAAAAGAAACCTATAAAGGGTCAGTGATTAAAGAATAGATTCCAGGATATCCATTTCCCTGCAGCTAAGAGGGTAAATTAATAATCAGAATGTTGCCTGGAGGGGAGGGGAGTTTGGGGGAGAGTGGATGCATGTGTATGTCGGGCTAGTCTGTTTGCCGTTCACTTGAAAGTATCATAACGTTGTTAATCAGCTATACTCCAGTGTAAAATATAAAGCTTAAAAATAAATGTGTGGAGCAGAGAGATCAACAAAACAAATCAGAATATTGGTAATGTTATAGAACAGATCTTTAATTAATAAATAAAAATAATTAGTAAATGTGGCTTTATAGTAGAAAAGAGTATTCTAATTTAATTGACTATTTCCAGAGAACTGAAGCCTATACTTTTAACTACCAAATATACTTTAGCAATGGCATCCCACTCCAGTACTCTTGCCTGGAAACTCCCACGGAAGGAGGAGCCTGGTAGGCTACAGTCCATGGGGTCACTGAGTCAGACGCGACTGACCGACTTCACTTTCATGCATTGGAGAAGGAAATGGCAACCCACTCCAGTGTTCTTGCCTGGAGAATCCTATGGATGGTGGGCTGCCATCTGTGGGGTCGCACAGAGTCGGACACAACTGAAGTGACTTAGCAGCAGCACCAGCAGCAGCATACTTTAACTACCAAATCATTAAAAATTACATTTCAGCATATATTTTTTTGGTTGCAAAGATAATGGATGTTTGTTCTAGAAGAAGTTAAAAGAAAGGCTAAGAAAAAAAATAAAAGCACCTTTATTTTAACTTATCAGCAATACTTTTAGTGATAATCACTGTTAATCCTTGGTTTTATATCTTTACATTTTTTTCTGTGACTATATATATAGGCTGTAAAAATCAATATCAGAAAAACATCAGGGGCATTTTTTGTACCTACTATTGTTTGAATATTTTTAGTTTTTTTTTTTTTTTCCTGAACTAGTGTTTTAAGGACTGTATACATGGTTGAAGTCATTAGTGGACTGGAGGCTACTAATGAAAAGTATTACCTAGATACAATTTATTTGCTTTGAAAAGTGCTTTTACTACCTGCATATATCTAAAATTCGATTAAAGTTACAGGAATAGTAATGCATCACTTGACTTTCAAGCATATAGAGGTTTCTAAAGACTTCCGGATAATCATAATGGTGTGATCACTAATTTAGAGCCAGACATCCTGGAATGTGAAGTCAAGTGGGCCTTAGAAAGCATCACTACGAACAAAGCTAGTGGAGGTGATGGAATTCCAGTTGAGCTGTTTCAAATCCTGAAAAATGATGCTGTGAAAGTGTTGCACTCAATATGCCAGCAAATTTGGAAAACTCAGCAGTGGTCACAGAACTGGAAAAGGTCAGTTTTCATTCCAATCCCAAAGAAAGGCAATGCCAAAGAATGCTCAAACTGCCGCACAATTGCACTCATCTCACATGGTAGTAAAGTAATGCTCAAAATTCTCCAAGCCAGGCTTCAGCAATATGTGAACTGTGAACTTCCTGATGTTCAAGCTCGTTTTATAAAAGGCAGAGGAACTAGAGATCAGATTGCCAACATCCACTGGATCATGGAAAAAGCAAGAGAGTTCCAGAAAAATATCTATTTCTGCTTCATTGACTATGCCAAAGCCTTTGACTGTGTGAATCACAATCAACTGGAAATCTGAAAGAGATGGGACTACCAGACCACCTAACCTGCCTCTTGAGAAATCTGTATGCAGGTCAGGAAGCAACAGTTAGAACTGGACATGGAACAACAGACTAGTTCCAAATAGGAAAAGGAGTACGTCAAGGCTGTATATTGTCACCCTGCTTATTTATCTTATATGCAGAGTACATCATGAGAAACGCTGGACTAGAAGAGACACAACCTGGAATCAAGACTGCCAGGAGAAATGTCAATAACCTCAGATATGCAGATGACACCACCCTTATGGCAGAAAGTGAAGAGGAGCTAAAGGGTCTCTTGATGAAGGTGAAAGGGGAGAGTGCAAAAGTTGGCCAAAAGCTCAACATTCAGAAAACGAGGATCATGCCATCCGGTCCCATCACTCCATGTGAAACAGATGGGGAAACAGTGGAAACAGTGTCAGACTTTATTTTTCTGGGCTCCAAAATCACTGCAGATGGTGATTGCAGCCATGAAATTAAAAGACGCTTACTCCTGGGTAGAAAAGTTATGACCAACCTAGATAGTATATTCAAAAGCAAAGACATTACTTTATCAACAAAGGTCCGTCTAGTCAAGGCTATGGTTTTTCCTAATGGTCATATATGGATGTGAGAGTTCGACTGTGAAGGCCGAGCGCCGAAGAATTGATGCTTTTGAACTGTGGTGTTGGAGAAGCCTCTTGAGAGTCCCTTGGACTGCAAGGAGATCCAACCAGTCCATTCTGAAGGAGATCAACCCTGGGATTTCTTTGGAAGGAATGATGCTAAAGCTGAAACTCCAGTACTTTGGCCACCTCATGCGAAGAGTTGACTCAATTTTCTGGGCTCCAAAATCACTGCAGATGGTGATTGCAGCCATGAAATTAAAAGACGCTTACTCCTGGGTAGAAAAGTTATGACCAACCTAGATAGTATATTCAAAAGCAAAGACATTACTTTATCAACAAAGGTCCGTCTAGTCAAGGCTATGGTTTTTCCTAATGGTCATATATGGATGTGAGAGTTCGACTGTGAAGGCCGAGCGCCGAAGAATTGATGCTTTTGAACTGTGGTGTTGGAGAAGCCTCTTGAGAGTCCCTTGGACTGCAAGGAGATCCAACCAGTCCATTCTGAAGGAGATCAACCCTGGGATTTCTTTGGAAGGAATGATGCTAAAGCTGAAACTCCAGTAATTTGGCCACCTCATGTGAAGAGTTGACTCATTGGAAAACACTCTGATGCTGAGAGGGATTGGGGGCAGGAGGAGAAGGGGATGACCGAGGATGAGATGGCTGGATGGCATCACGGACTCGATGAACATGAGTCTGAGTGAACTCCAAGAGACGGTGATGGATAGGGAGGCCTGGTGTGCTGCGATTCATGGGGTCACAAAGAGTTGGACACGACTGAGTGACTGAATTGAACTGAATGACTACTGAATGTTTCTTTCTTTAGTTTTCAAGCATGTTTAAAAAGGCATTGTTTGTTTATGGAATTATTTCAATTATTTGGAAAACCCAAAAACAAGAATATTAAAAAAAAATCAGTATCAGATTGAGCATAGTGTAAAACATTTTAAAGTTAGACACTTCTAAAATTCTTCATATATTTTTTGGCTTTCTTGAATATACTAACTTATATATATATATATATAATTTTTTTTTAAGATTTCAGTTTTGTCCTGCAGCATGTCTGCATTTTATTTTTATGTTTCCTGTTCTGATGTTAATATCCTGAAGTTAGGACCCTAACCTGTCCTCATTTTTTTTGCATTGTGATTTGCTGTGCTGTGATGTGGTTTAGCAGGTTATCAAGCTTTTTAGGAATTTTGTTAAGAGTAAGTAAGATTCAGCGAGAGGACTTCAAGAATAAAGAAATGCAGCTCTTGCTGAAATTCATGGTTTTATTTCCGTCAGTCTTCTTATGGGAGGCTGAAAAGTGACTCCCCAGAGACATGCATGTCCTAATTGCCAAACCTGTGAGTATATTACTACTTATGGCAAAGGGACTGTGCAGATATGATTAAATTAAGGATCTTGAGCTGGGTGGGTTGCCCTGGGTTATCCAGTGGGCCGTGTGTAATCATCTAGATGTCCTTATAAGAAGAAAGGTCATAGTAACAGAGAAAGAGATGGGAGGACAGAAGCAGAGGTTGAAATGGTACGCTTTGAAGATGAAGGAAGAGGCTGTGAGCCAAGGAATGTGCATGGCATCTAGTCACTGGAAAAGGCAAGGGAATGATTCTCCCTAGAGCCTCTGGAAGGAATGTAGCTAGCCTTGACAACACTGTGATTTTAACCTGTGAGATCCATTTAGGATTTCTAACTTCCGGGCCAGCTAGATGATAAATTTGGGTTTTAAGCCCCTGAGTTTGTGATAATTGTTAGAGCAGCAGTAAGAAACTAATTCACCCCTAAACAGGTCTGTTTTCCCTTATTATTTTTTGGCCATCCCACTTGGCATGTGGAATCTTAGTTCCCCAACCAGGGACTGAAACTGTTCCTCCTGCAGTGAAACACAGAGCCTTACCTTCTGGACTGCCAAGGAAGTCTCGTATGTTTTAAAGCCTAATACAGGATACAATGCATGCTAACTAAAGGTAAAGACTGAGTGACTAAGTAAATGACTGCTTAATTTAAGCCCTTGAATTTTATTTTTTAGCACTTGAATTTTTAAACTGATTGTCTAGCGATTGTCAGAATTGACTAGTAGTGGTTAAAAAAAAAAGCCTTCCCCAAATCTAGAGGTATTATTTAACAGGTATTTGTTAATTCATTACAACTTTGCTATACTCAGGGAGAAATTCCCCAGTTAATTAAACAGTGCTTCTATGTTTTACAAAGCCCTTGAAGCACAAAAAGTGAAACAATTTTTTCAAGAGAGAAACTCATCTTAATAATGAATTTTCTCAAGTCTTACCAGAAAATAGTCAGGACAAATAAGAACAGAATTTATTTTCTCATTGCCGCCTGGTACAGAATCACTATCAATAGTTTCAGCTGGAAAAAGACTCAACACATTCTCCTATTTCATAGGTCAGTTGAATTAACTAAGCAGAAAGTTCTGTGTCTGTAGTAACCATCCATGTCTGTGAGATTCTAAATGCCCAGAGAAGTGATGAAGAGGCAGCCATGCCGTTTTGACCTGGTCATTCTCCCTGGCAGTATGACATGCACTGTGTCACCTCTGCTTGTTTTGCTGGCGGATAACCCTTTCCAATCCATGTATTTATGCGCAGGTCACTTCCTTGGAACCTGTGTGTTTTCTTCTGTCACTGAGTTTTAGAAGTTTGCTTGTGGCAGTTAAGCCTGCAGCTAACCAGAAGTGGTACATTAGAAGCTTGGAGAAGGGATACTTGAGCCAGCTCTTCTGACATCATCACCTGGAAGCTCAGTTGAAAACCTTTTGAGAATGATGAGAAGATATGAAAACTGCTAGTCGTCTGGAGCTCCTGCCACTTACATCTCTGGAGGCTGTGTCATTCCATGTTCATGGTGGTGACCTGGATTAGACCATGTCTCTTGTGCCTTATGAAAGATGTGGGAAAAAGTGTTTAACATGTTCATAGGACACGTTCTGTACTCAGTTTTGCTGTCATTGTTTTGCTGAAGAGTGTAAACATTATTGTTCTGTGATTGCTCATATTCTAGAAGTGTACCAGAGCTGAAGTGGTAGTACAGATCTTATGATCAGTCTTTACCATAAGCCCTCAAAAGCAATTTGAATGTGGGACTTCCTTGGCTGTCCAGTGGTTAGGACTCCAAGCTTCCACTACAGGAGGCACAGGTTCGATCCCTGGTTTGGGAACTAAGATCCCTCAAGCCACATGGGTGACCAAAAAAAAAAAAGTGAATTCTTTTCTCCCTTTAGGAGAGCTGTGAAGAGAAAAGTGATCTGTCATTTTTATATATTTTATATAGATTATATTTATAAATAATATATACAAATATATGTATTTTTCCTCTCCCTGTAATTGGCTTGATGCTTTAGTATTTGATTGATTTTTAAAGATTTTAAAAATCTTTTTAGCTGCTGCTCAGTGCTATAACCAGACTTTTATAGCCATCTAAGACCTAAGACAGCCACTGGCAGCTTCAGTTAGAGATTTAAATAAATTGCTTATTGTTAAATAGTTCATAGTAGCATTTTTCAAGTTCCTTAGTGTCTAGGGATCCCCTGACCACCTGTGCCTGGAGAGGTGCTGAAGTCTGCCTGGGAGAGGAGTTAACATCATCTGATTCTGAAGTGAGCTTCTGAAGCTTACTCATTCAGGCAGAGACACCTTCTAGCATAAGGGTTTGGATGTTAGAAAGGGTGTGGACTACTCGGAGAATACTGAGAGGTGTTGGGTGATCAGAATACTGCCAGGAAGAAATCAGGGGCAAACAAAAGAAGGGAAGAGTTAATCTTCTCTCCTGGAGTAGGATCAGTGGCATTTAAATCTCAGCAACTTTCTGGCCATGTGAGTTTAGGTAATTTAACCCGAGTCTCTACCTCAGTTTCCTCTTCTGTGCAAATAATGGAACTCAGTGTCAATCTCTAGGGGAGCTTTCATAAGGACTAGCAGAGAATATGTAGAGGCCTCTGGGATACTTCTGGGAATGTTCCCTCTGCGTGGGATACCAATCTCTTTCTTCATTCTCTCCAGGACCCCTGGAGACCATCCCTGGTACTTTCAGCAGGCCTGGCCAGGCCAGCAGGTGCGAAACAGAGCCCCAGACTTGTGGTGCGAAGGGTCTGGCTTGGGAATGCCCTTGCATAAGCAACATTTGGTCTGTTCCCTTCAAAGAGTTTCCCTTGAGAGCATCACACTCTAAACCTGGGTCAGATTTGTTCCAGGGCCTTCTAATTCTGTATCACATAGCACATTGTTCCAGTGGGTTATCTCTTCACTCAGAGTTTAAACTGAGGAATCTTTCTGGCAAGGATGAAAGGAAAGGGAGAAGGGTTGCTGGCCCGCACAAACAAAATAGAAAAGAAGCTTGTGTACAGAGAGCCCATCAGCAGACCACATCCACTCCTAGGAGGCAGGCGGTTTCTCAATTCCCTAAACCCAGCCAGGGTTTTGTTTTGTTTTTTTTTAAGATAAGGGTTGGTCTTGGACTTCACATTCTTTCCTACTCCTGGTGCTCCATCCCCTTCTTCCCACCTCCCCCACTTCTCTCAACTCAGTGGATTATCACAAGAGGTAAGAATCCTATCTCTCCACCTTTTGTAAGAACTACGTGAGGGGACTTACCTGGTGACTCAGTGGTTAGGACCCTGCACTTTCACTGCTGAGGGGCCAGGTTCCATCCCTGGTCAAGAAACTAAGATTGCATAAGCCTCTCAGTGCAAAATAGAACAAAACTATAAGAAATACCAAGGCCTTCCTAAAGAAGGGGAATTTTGTCCCACAGCATGGCAGGTAGACTGATCAGGCTGCTCCTGTTTTTTTGTGTTTCTAAGAAAGGTTTTTGCAAAAAGACAAGCCAAGACATTCCACTTCTTAGGTTATGCTTAAGAATACTCAGTTTGGCTTCAAGTTATAGGATATATAAGTCCTAGTATTATAATGTACAATATGATAAACATAGTTAACATTACTGTATGTTACACATTAAAGTTGTTAAGGAGAAGGCAACCCACTCCTACTCTTGCCTGGAAAATCCCATGGACAGAGGAGCCTGGTAGGCTGCAGTCCATGGGGTCACTAAGAGTCAGACACGACTGAGCATCTTCACTTTCACTTTTCACCTTCATGCATTGGAGAAGGAAATGGCAACCCACTCCAGTGTTCTTGCCTGGAGAATCCCAGGGATGGGGGAGCCTGGTGGGCTGC
Source organism: Madoqua kirkii (assembly GCA_006408675.1). Taxonomy (NCBI): domain Eukaryota; kingdom Metazoa; phylum Chordata; class Mammalia; order Artiodactyla; family Bovidae; genus Madoqua; species Madoqua kirkii. Next base: position 40,452 of record SJYC01127843.1, on the reverse strand, counting down.
CATCTGTGGGGTTGCATGGAGTCGGACATGACTGAAGTGACTTAGCAGTAGCAGCAGCAAAGTTGTTAAGGGAGTTAAATCCTGAATTTTCATCTCAAGGAAGATATATTTTTTCTATTTCTTTTATTTTATATCTGTTCAGTTCAGTTGCTCAGAGGTATTGGACTCTTTGTGCAGCCCCATGAATTGCAGCATGCCAGGCCTCCCTGTCCATCAACAGCTCCCAGAATTTACTCAAACTCATGTCTGTTGAGTTGGTGATGCCATCCAACTATCTCATCTTTGTCCTCTCCTTTTCCTGCCTTCAATATTTCCCACCATCAAGGTCTTTTCCAATGAGTCAGTTCTCATCAGGTGGCCAAAGTGTTGGAGTTCCAGCTTCAGCATCAGTTCTAACAGTGAATATTCAGGACTGATTTCCCTTAGGATAGACTGTTTGGATCTCCTTGCAGTCCAAGGGACTCTCAAGAGTCTTCTCCAACACCACAGTTCAAAATCATCATTTCTTCAGTGCTCAGCTTTCTTTATAGTCCGACTCTCATATCCATACTTGACTACTGGAAAATCCATAGCTTTGACTAGACAGACCTTTGTTGGCAAAGTAATATCTCTGCTTTTTAACATGCTATTTAAGTTGGTCATAGCTTTTCTCCCAAGGAGCAAGCATATTTTAATTTCATGGCTGCAGTTATCATCTGCAGTGATTTTGGAGGCCCCCCAAATAAATTCTGTCACTGTTTCCACTGTTCCTCATCTATTTGCCATGAAGTGATGAGATCAGATGCCGTGATCTTAGCTTTCTGAATGTTGAGTTTTAGGCCAACTTTTTCACTCTCTTCTTTCACTTTCATCAAGAGGTTCTTTAGTTCTTCACTTTCTGCCATAAGGGTGCTGTCATCTGCATATCTGAGGTTACTGATATTTCTCCCGGCAGTCTTGATTCCAGCTTGTACTTCATCCAATATTTCTGGATGAAAACACACTGATGAAAACATTCAGTATTTCTCATGATGTACTCTGCATATAAGTTAAATAAGCAGAGCGACAACATACAGCCTTGATGTACTCCTTTCCTGATCTGGAACCACTCTGTTGTTCCATGTCCAGTTCTAACTGTTGCTTCCTGACCTGCTTACAATTTCTCAGGAGGCAGGTCAGGTGGTCTGGTATTCTCATCTCTTTAAGAATTTTCTACAGTTTGTTGTGATCCACACAGTCAAAAGCTTTGGCATAGTCAATAAAACAGAAGTAGATGTTTTTTCTGGAACTCTCTTGCTTTTTTGGTGATGAAGCAGATGACAGCAATTTGATCTCTGGTTCCTCTGTCTTTTCTAAATCCAGCTTGAATATCTGGAAGTTCATGGTTCACATACTGTTGAAGCCTGGCTTGGAGAATTTTGAGCATTACTTTACTAGCGTGTGAGATGAGTGCAGTTGTGCAGTAGTTTGAGTATTCTTTGGCATTGCCTTTCAGCAGGTGCGAAACAGAGCCCCAGACTTGTGGTGCGAAGGGTCTGGCTTGGGAATGCCCTTGCATAAGCAACATTTGGTCTGTTCCCTTCAAAGAGTTTCCCTTGAGAGCATCACACTCTAAACCTGGGTCAGATTTGTTCCAGGGCCTTCTAATTCTGTATCACATAGCACATTGTTCCAGTGGGTTATCTCTTCACTCAGAGTTTAAACTGAGGAATCTTTCTGGCAAGGATGAAAGGAAAGGGAGAAGGGTTGCTGGCCCGCACAAACAGAATAGAAAAGAAGCTTGTGTACAGAGAGCCCATCAGCAGACCACATCCACTCCTAGGAGGCAGGCGGTTTCTCAATTCCCTAAACCCAGCCAGGGTTTTGTTTTGTTTTTTTTTAAGATAAGGGTTGGTCTTGGACTTCACATTCTTTCCTACTCCTGGTGCTCCATCCCCTTCTTCCCACCTCCCCCACTTCTCTCAACTCAGTGGATTATCACAAGAGGTAAGAATCCTATCTCTCCACCTTTTGTAAGAACTACGTGAGGGGACTTACCTGGTGACTCAGTGGTTAGGACCCTGCACTTTCACTGCTGAGGGGCCAGGTTCCATCCCTGGTCAAGAAACTAAGATTGCATAAGCCTCTCAGTGCAAAATAGAACAAAACTATAAGAAATACCAAGGCCTTCCTAAAGAAGGGGAATTTTGTCCCACAGCATGGCAGGTAGACTGATCAGGCTGCTCCTGTTTTTTTGTGTTTCTAAGGAAAGGTTTTTGCAAAAAGACAAGCCAAGACATTCCACTTCTTAGGTTATGCTTAAGAATACTCAGTTTGGCTTCAAGTTATAGGATATATAAGTCCTAGTATTATAATGTACAATATGATAAACATAGTTAACATTACTGTATGTTACACATTAAAGTTGTTAAGGAGAAGGCAACCCACTCCTACTCTTGCCTGGAAAATCCCATGGACAGAGGAGCCTGGTAGGCTGCAGTCCATGGGGTCACTAAGAGTCAGACACGACTGAGCATCTTCACTTTCACTTTTCACCTTCATGCATTGGAGAAGGAAATGGCAACCCACTCCAGTGTTCTTGCCTGGAGAATCCCAGGGATGGGGGAGCCTGGTGGGCTGCCATCTGTGGGGTTGCATGGAGTCGGACATGACTGAAGTGACTTAGCAGTAGCAGCAGCAAAGTTGTTAAGGGAGTTAAATCCTGAATTTTCATCTCAAGGAAGATATATTTTTTCTATTTCTTTTATTTTATATCTGTTCAGTTCAGTTGCTCAGAGGTATTGGACTCTTTGTGCAGCCCCATGAATTGCAGCATGCCAGGCCTCCCTGTCCATCAACAGCTCCCAGAATTTACTCAAACTCATGTCTGTTGAGTTGGTGATGCCATCCAACTATCTCATCTTTGTCCTCTCCTTTTCCTGCCTTCAATATTTCCCACCATCAAGGTCTTTTCCAATGAGTCAGTTCTCATCAGGTGGCCAAAGTGTTGGAGTTCCAGCTTCAGCATCAGTTCTAACAGTGAATATTCAGGACTGATTTCCCTTAGGATAGACTGTTTGGATCTCCTTGCAGTCCAAGGGACTCTCAAGAGTCTTCTCCAACACCACAGTTCAAAATCATCATTTCTTCAGTGCTCAGCTTTCTTTATAGTCCGACTCTCATATCCATACTTGACTACTGGAAAATCCATAGCTTTGACTAGACAGACCTTTGTTGGCAAAGTAATATCTCTGCTTTTTAACATGCTATTTAAGTTGGTCATAGCTTTTCTCCCAAGGAGCAAGCATATTTTAATTTCATGGCTGCAGTTATCATCTGCAGTGATTTTGGAGGCCCCCCAAATAAATTCTGTCACTGTTTCCACTGTTCCTCATCTATTTGCCATGAAGTGATGAGATCAGATGCCGTGATCTTAGCTTTCTGAATGTTGAGTTTTAGGCCAACTTTTTCACTCTCTTCTTTCACTTTCATCAAGAGGTTCTTTAGTTCTTCACTTTCTGCCATAAGGGTGCTGTCATCTGCATATCTGAGGTTACTGATATTTCTCCCGGCAGTCTTGATTCCAGCTTGTACTTCATCCAATATTTCTGGATGAAAACACACTGATGAAAACATTCAGTATTTCTCATGATGTACTCTGCATATAAGTTAAATAAGCAGAGCGACAACATACAGCCTTGATGTACTCCTTTCCTGATCTGGAACCACTCTGTTGTTCCATGTCCAGTTCTAACTGTTGCTTCCTGACCTGCTTACAATTTCTCAGGAGGCAGGTCAGGTGGTCTGGTATTCTCATCTCTTTAAGAATTTTCTACAGTTTGTTGTGATCCACACAGTCAAAAGCTTTGGCATAGTCAATAAAACAGAAGTAGATGTTTTTTCTGGAACTCTCTTGCTTTTTTGGTGATGAAGCAGATGACAGCAATTTGATCTCTGGTTCCTCTGTCTTTTCTAAATCCAGCTTGAATATCTGGAAGTTCATGGTTCACATACTGTTGAAGCCTGGCTTGGAGAATTTTGAGCATTACTTTACTAGCGTGTGAGATGAGTGCAGTTGTGCAGTAGTTTGAGTATTCTTTGGCATTGCCTTTCTTAGGGATTGAAATGAAAACTGACCTCTTCCAGTCCTGTAGCCCTTGCTGAGTTTTCCAAATTTGCTAGCATATTGAGTGCAGCACTTTCACAGCATCATCTTTCAGGATTTGAAACAGCTGCACCGGAATTCCATCACCTCCACTAGCTTTGTTCATAGTGATGCTTCCTAAGGCCCAGTTGACTTCACATTCCAGGATGTCTGCCCTAGGTGAGTGATCACACCATTGTGATTATCTGGGTCATGAAGATCTTTTTTGTACAGTTTTTCTGTGTATTGTTGCCACCTCTTCTTAATATCTTCTGCTTCTGTTAGATCTGTACCATTTCTGTCCTTTATTGAGGCCATCTTTGCATGAAATTTTCCTTTGGTATCTCTGATTTTCTTGAAGAGATCTCCAGTCTTTCCCATTCTGTTGTTTTCCTCTATTTCTTTGCATTGATCACAAGGAAGGCTTTCTTTTCTCTTCTTGCTATTCTTTGGAACTCTGCATTCAGATGGATATATCTTTCCTTTTCTCCTTTGCCTTTTGGTTCGTTTCTTTTCACAGCTATTTGTAAGCCTCCTCAGACAACCATTTTGCCTTTTTGCATTTCTTTTTCTTGGGGATGGTCTTGATCCCTTCCACCTGTACAATGTCATGAACCTCCATCCATAGTTCTTCTGGCACTTTATTAGATCTAATTCCTTGAATTTATTTGTCACTTCCACTGTATAATCATAAGGGATTTGATTTAGGTCATATTTGAATGGTCTAGTGTTTTCCCTACTTTCTTCAGTTTAAGTCTGAATTTGGCAATAAGGAGTTCATAATCTGAGCCGCAGTCAGCACCTAGTCTTATTTTTGCTGACTGTATAGAGCTTCTCCATCTTTGGCTGCAAAGAATATAATCAGTCTGATTCTGGTATTGACCATCTGGTGATGTCCACATGTAGAATTTTCGCTTGTGTTGTTGGAAGAGGCGTTTGCTATGTTTGTGTTCTCTTGGCAAAACTCTATTAGCCTTTGCCCTGCTTCCTTCTGTATTCTAAGGCCAAATTTTCCTGTTGCTCCAGGTATCTCTTGACTTCCTACTTTTGCATTCCAGTCCCCTCTAATGAAAAGGACATCTTTTTTGAGTGTTAGTTCTAGAAGGTCTTGTAGGTTTTCATAGAACCATTCAACTTCAGCTTCTTCAGCATTATTGGTCAGGGCATAGATTTGGATTACTGTGATATTGAATGGTTTGCCTTGGAAACAGAAATCATTCTGTCATATTTGAGGTTGCATCCAAGTACTGCATTTCATATCTTTTGTTGACTATGAGGGCTACTCCATTTCTTCTAAGGGATTCTTGCCCACAGTAGTAGATATAATGGCCATCTGAATTAAATTCACCCATTCCAGTCCGTTGTACTTCACTGATTCCTAATATGTCAACATTCACTCTTGCCATCTCCTGTTTGACCATTTCCAATTTGCCTTGATTCATTTACGTAACCTTCCAGGCCCTATGCAATATTGCATCAGGCTTTACTTCCATCACCAGTCACATCCACAACTGGGTATTATTTTCGCTTTGTCTCCTTCTCTTTATTCTTTCTGGCGTTGTTTCTCCACTCTTTTCCATTATCATATTGGGCACCTACAAACCTTGGAGTTCATCTTTCAGTGTCCTTTCAGCATCTCTGGTGGAGGCGTGAGTCGGTGGTGGTCTGCTGCAGGATTGGGGACACTCAGTGCCTCAGTCCATGCACGTGGACCTTTTGAAGGAGGACACCATTATCTTCATTACCTCCACCATAGTTTGGCCCTAGGTAAATAACAGGGAGGGAACATGGCCCCACCCATCAATAGAAAATTGGATTAAAGATTTACTGAGCATGGCCCCACCCACCAGAGTAGACCCAGTTTCCTTGTCAGTCAGTCTTTCCCATTAGGAAGCTTCCATAAGCCTCTTGCCTGGAGAATCCCAGGGATGGGGGAGCCTGGTGGGCTGCCATCTATGGGGTCGCACGGAGTTGGACACAACTGAAGCAACTTAGCAGCATAAGCCTCTTATCTTTCTCCATCAGAGGGCAGACAGCCTGAAAACCACAATCACAGAAAACTAACCAGTCTGATCACATAGATCACAGTCATGTCTAACTCAATGAAACTATGAGCCATGCCACCCAAGGGCCACCCAAGACGGACGGGTCATGGTGGAGAGTTCTGACAAAACGTGGTTCACTGGAGAAGGGCGTGGCAAACCACTTCAGTATTCTTGCCTTGAGAAACCCATGAACAGTATGAACAGTATTTTATATCTGTACAAGATGGTAGATTTTCATTAAACTTTTAGTAATAGAAAAGAAAGATCTCATGTTAAGTTTTCTCAATCATAATAAAAGACTAAAAAATTGAAGTTTAAATAATAAGCTATTTAAACTCTTAAAAAGAGAAATTCTCAGTTTCGGCTTTAACATTATTTTCCCTTCTCCAAATAGCACAGGTACGGAAATGAACCTGGATGGGTTTTGTAAAAGTGCAGTACAAGTGCTGTTTGTGAGTTTTTCTAGTTACACTGAAAGACAGAAAGTGTTAGTTCCTCAGTTGCGTCCAGCCCTTTGCGACCCCAAGAACTGTTCCCAGCCAGGCTCTTCTTGTCCCTGCGATTCTCCAGGCAAGGATGCTGGAGTGGGTTGCCATACTCAAGGGGATCTTCCTGACCCAGGGATCAAACCTGAGTCTCCCACATTGCAGGCAGATTCTTTATCATCTGATCTACCAGGAAAGACAGAATAAAACACCTCAGGTGAGTTAGGTATAGAAGACAGTTGATCCAATTTGTACAGCCAATGACATTCACCTGGAGATGGTGTAGCTCAACTACAGTTTGTCCACAGTTTCCTGGATGTTCTCCCATCTCTCTAATCACACAGTGTTGCTTTTCCCTACTTGTTGCTGTTCCCCTCACCACAGGGAACAAGTATCCATGTCATAAACATTTGAACATCTTGAAGGCTCTCTGCTACAGTTGAAATGGAATGTCAGGAATCTTTCTTGGGGGAATATTTATGTTTTATGAGGATCCTTCAAACCTACAGCCTTGGGAATTTTAACTGAAAATGATTTCTTGATCCACTGCTGCTGCTGCTGCTGCTAAGTTGCTTCAGTCGTGACCAACTCTGTGCGACCCCATAGTTGGCAGCCCACCAGGCTCCCCCGTCCCTGGGATTCTCCAGGCGAGATCACTGGAGTAGGTTGCCATTTCCTTCTCCAGTGCATGAAAGTGAAGATGCTCAGTCGTGTCCGACTCGTAGTGACCCCATGGACTGCAGCCTACCAGGCTCCTCTGTCCATGAGATTTTCCAGGCAAGAGTACTGGAGTGGGGTGCAGTAATGAGTATAGAAGCCCTGACTGCTTAGCTGGAGAGCAATAACAAGATGAATGTCTGTGTGTGTATTTGTTCTGGAAATCTCAAAGCCCCTTTGTAGGAAAACTTAGGAACGATAGATGCAACGTCTAGTTCTGATGTCAGAGTAGAAAAATTATCTTTGGCTAAGATTATCTTCTATCTTGCCTTATAACATTGAAATGCATGCTGGAACGTGATGCCCGCATGTGCTTTTCCTGGCTTGCTGCTCTTATAAGTTTGGCCCTGGTAGACTTAAAAGTTTCTCCAAGTTGGCCAACCTTCCGCATGAACTCTTTGAACTTGATAGACTGGGGGCGAGGTCAGGAGCAGCCAAGATAACTGGAGCTAGGATTCTGGTGTTGAAAGATGTTGAAGTGGAGCAGTTCAGAACAGATGCAGAGTGACTTACTGCAATTGATCCCATCTTTGTAGGCTTCTTTTCAAACTTTTGAACTGCTTCTTACATTGGCTTTGTATGTTTATCTTTCCCTTAACTTCCTAGCCATAATATATTTGAGCCAGCAGAACTTAGAATTTGTGCTTCATTTGTGTGAATACAGTTTGGAAACTTGAAGGGTTAGGAAAGTTATGTGTCGATAGGAAATTTAACTTAAACCAAAGCTGTGTATGTGTATTTCCCAGATCTGAACCTGTTTAACCTGGAATCACTAAGCCAACTGGTAATTGAGCATGGACTCAGGCTAAACAGAAACAAATGGCTAGCAAGTATAGTTTTGGGCAGATTCTTCCAGATGCTCTTGATTTATGTGTTTCATAAAGAAGGATCTGAATCACCTTTGTTTGTGAAATGTTTCTTGACCACCATTTCCTTTTGAGGTTTTTAAAAATACTGTTGCTGATCTTTCTTTTGTTCTTTTTGCATAGAAAGATTTTCTTGACCCTGATCATTTTCGGTACCCAGCAAAGCTACCTGCTTCACCAGTTCTCATTTCTTTTACCTTCATCTGTCAGTTCTTTGTGCCAGTGAATTCTAGATTTGTTTGTAAGCAGATGTTAAACAATTTGAATTGTGAATCTGTCATCCCAGTTTTTTTTTTTAAGTTTCTACTTCACAGACTGAAAAATTTTAGGAAGGCATTTTAGTCAGCTCTGAATAGAAAAATGAAAATTCAGAGACTTGCATAATTTTACTGGAAGGAACCTTTTTGTCTTTCCACTGGGTCTATCAAAGAAACTAGCTAATAGAAATGGTTGATTAAAAACTTATTGATATGGCAAAGCAATCCATTATTTTTATAGATGGTCTTGATGGAGGCCACATTTATGGAGATTACCTTAGAGGCAAGAATATATGAATTCCATGGGATCTCATTATTAATCTAATATGAAAATATTATTTTGAAAAAAATTCACTAAAATAGTTTTATAATACTTAACATAGGCAAAATACTGAAAAGCACAAAAAGTCACCCTTAAACGTTTATATCTCATATCTGTATTTGAAGATAGATATTTAGCACGTATATTTATATCTAAAGATGTAGAGAAAACTAGAGAGACAGTCTGTCGAAAAGGATTATCTCTGATGTTGGAAAGTATAAGAAAAAAATTCCAGAGGGAAAAAAACACCATGCCCTACATTGCTGGTGTCCCTCTGCACCTTATACCTTCTGAGGACAGAGGAAGATGAAGTATGGTGAGTGTTTTTTTCATTCTTCAATCTATTTTTATTTATTTTTAAATTAATTTGTATTGGACTGTAATTGCTTTACAATGTTGTATTAGTTTCTGTTGTACAGCAGAGTGAATCAACTGTGTGCATACATGTGTGTGTGTGTTAGTTGCTCAGTCATGTTTGACTCTTTGCAACCCCATGGACTGTAGCCTGCCAGGCTCCTCTGTCCATGGGAAGAATACTCGAGTGGGTTGACAGCTCCTTCTCCAGTGTATACATATATCTCTCTTTTGTAGATGTCCTTCCCATTTAGGTCACCACAGAGCGTTGAGTAGAGTTCCTGTGCTCCACAGTAGGCTGTCACTAGCTATATATTTTATGCATAATATCAGTGGTGTATGTATGTCAATCTCAATCTCCCAGCACATCCCACTCCTCTTCCCCATTTGATATCTGTAAGTTTGTTCTCTACATTTGTGTTTCTGTGCTTTGCAGTTAGGTTCATTTTTCTGGATTCTGTGTATGAGCATTAATACACAAATATTTTTCTGACTTCACTCTGAGTGACAGTATCTAGATTCATCCACATCTCTGCAAATGACACTATTTAGTTCCTTTTTATAGCGGAGTAATATTCCATTCTGAAGGAGATCAACCCTGGGATTTCTTTGGAAGGAATGATGCTAAAGCTGAAACTCCAGTACTTTGGTCACCTCATGTGAAGAGTTGACTCATTGGAAAAGACTCTGATGCTGGGAGGGATTGGGGGCAGGAGGAGAAGGGGACGACAGAGGATGAGATGGCTGGATGGCATCACTGACTCAATGGACATGAATCTGAGTGAACTCCGGGAGTTGGTGATGGACACGGAGGCCTGGTGTGCTGTGATTCATGGGGTCACAAAGAGTCGGACACGACTCAGCAACTGAACTGAACTGAATATTCCATTGTATGTCTGTGCCACATCTTCTTTATCCATTCCTCTGCTGATGGACATTTAGGCTGCTTCCATGTCCTGGCTATTGTAAATTGGTGAATGTTTTGATGCCCTGCTTTTCTGATATTTTATGGTATTCCATCATATGGATATTTGGTTTCTTTTGATTATTTGGAGCATGAGAGAAGATTTGGTGTTTACTATTAATTCTTCATCAGGATTAATGGGAGAAAACCAAAGCAGATAATTCACATCTGTTTTTATATTTGTAATACCTGAAGTTTTATCCCAAACAAAATGATAACACCTTGGTATAGCTTGAATTTTGGAAACTGCATTTTTTCTCTTCTTGGCTCCCTCGTGCTTTTAAAATACTTTCTCTTCTCCCTCCTCTGCTTCCTCTAGTTGTAGGTAGGGCTGTCCTAGTGATTGTGTAATGATGCCCTTCCCATCTTCTCTGAGACTAGGTCCAATTTATATCATATTTGTAAAGGTGTAGATCAGTGTAAGTAGTCAGTGGGTGTTTGTTTCCTTCACTACTGTTCCTGCAAGAAGAGATAGCAGGCTCCTTTGTCCATGGGATTTTTCCAGGCAGTAGTTTTGGAGTGGATTGCCATTTCCTTCTCCGGGGATCTTCCCAAACCAGGGATTGAACCCTGGTCTCCCACATCGTAGACAGACACTTTACCATCTGAGCCACCAGGGAAGTCCCCTCAAAAGACACTAGACTCTGAATTTCATTTTTGGAAAAATCATATCTGGCCTTTGTCATTACTGAGGTGACATTACTGGCTTTGCAGGGCAGAGTCCCTGCATTTTTTGAGCCCATCTAGGCAGCTCTTCAGAGAAGGCAATGGCACCCCACTCCAGTACTCTTGCTTGGAAAATCCCATGGACAGAGGAGCCTGGTAGGCTGCAGTCCATGGGATTGCGAAGAGTTGGACACGACTGAGCGACTTCACTTTCACTTTTCACTTTCATGCATTGGAGAAGGCAATGGCAACCCACTCCAGTGTTCTTGCCTGGAGAATCCCAGGGACAGAAGAGCCTGATAGGCTGCCATCTCTGAGGTCGCACAGAGTTGGACACGACTGAAGCGACTTAGCAGCAGCAGCAGCAGCAGCTCTTAGGGCTTCCCGGTGGTGCTTGATAGAGTCTGCCTGCCAGAGCAGGCGATGCAGGAGGCACGGGTTCAGTCCCTGGGTTGGAAAGATCCCTGGAGTGGGAAATGGCACCTGACTCCAGTATTCTTGCCTGGGATATTCCATGGACAGAGGAGCCTGGAGGGCTACAGTCCATAGGGTTGTAAAAAATGAGACACAACTGAGCACACACAGACAGCTCTTAGCAGTTAGATAATAGTGCTGGACAGTAGGCATATCTAAAGCCCTTAGGGTCTAAAAGAGGTTTTGCTAACACTTCTAAACTAATTGGATGGTTTGTAATTTTTCGGTTCTTTTTTGGAAGATATTCATAGCATTATAGTGTAATGAGGGCTATAGCTTTCCTCCTTATTAGCCTTACTACCAGGTAATGTGTAACTCCTAAAACAAATTTGACACAAAATTCTGCCTTACATGCAAGTTCTTATTCATGGCAGGACTATTCCATAAACCCAGTGAAGTCCTAGCTCTTTGTCCTTCTGCCATTTGTACAGTCCTTGTAGAAATTATTCCCTTGAGCCAGAAGGGACTTCTGGTCAACCTTAACACTGGAACCCCTAAGCTAAGGGTGCTGATCCAAAGGGGTTGGGCTGCTGGCTGTTCTCAGTTCATGTGCCCTGTTTGGTCAAGGACTGGAATACCCTACAGTCTTTGTAGTCAGTCCACATTTAAAAACTATCGCTATTTCACCCATGAGAAAATTTTTTAACGTTCATTTTGCTAATAAAGCCTCTGGTATTTATTAAAGAGAAAGACAGACTGACAAGCCTAGTGACTGACCCTGGAGTGTGTCCTGTGTGGAGGCTTTGCAGTGCTAAGGAAACACGCCTGGAGTGTTCTCAGCTGGAGTAAGCAGTCATTCCTGGGGTGTTGGTCAGACCCAGCCAACACACATTTGTCATATGAGTTGTGCTAAAGTATTTAAAATATAATTACAACACAATAGGAGGATATTTTGTGATTATTTGTCTGTGTGAGAATCAGGTTGGGAGGTGCATTTGGACACAAAAAAATCTTGAAGTATAAGGAACATTTTTGTGGTTGACAGAAAAAATTGGAAACACATTTGATGTTAAGATGGGCTGGGAAAACCTGGACACATGGTTGCCAGAGAACAGGCCCTTTCAGTGCTTTTCTCTGGGCAGAGGCAACTTGGAAGTGAGATAAAAACACTGAAAGCAGTCTGATCAGCTTCTTTGCATAACATAGAAATGTGTGCTAAAGTAAGCTATCCTTATAAAGACAAAGTTGATTATATGTATGGATCACTTATTAAAGCATATACAACCCTTTCACTTTCAGCAACAGGTTTTTTTTTTTTTTTTGCAATTTAGAAAAAAATTTATTTTTGGCTGTGCAGAGTCTTCATTCAGCAACAGTTTTTAAAATATTTGATCTCTTGACCTTCTTACATTTGAGAAATTCTTTGAGGACCCTGAAAGAGATGTCATTCATGTGGGTTGTAGCTGTTGATACTAAGTATATTAGAAATTAGCATTGAGAATTTTAATATATTTGTCAATACATTGAAACATAACTCTAAACCTATAGCATGTTCATAAAAGGCATTTTTTTCCCATGAAAAATTTTGTCCTTTCCAAAACAAGACTTTCAGTGAATCAGTGACATTGTTTCATATTTTTGCATTATAGATTTTTAAATATTTTTTACTAAAGAGATTCTTTAGTATCCCATATACTCAGAGGCAGCTGGATTCTCATGCCTGCTTCTGCATTCTGCACTGTTACTTTTCACGTAGCCTCTGAAAAATTTTAGTGTATGCTTGTAAGGAAATGAGAATTAAAAAGGCAAAGAATGCATGTCTTCAGTTCAGTTTAGTTCAGTTGCTCAGTCGTGTCTGACTCTTTGCGACCCCATGAATCGTAGCACGCCAGACCTCCCTGTCCATCACCAACTCCTGGAGTTCACTCAGACTCACGTCCATTGAGTCCGTGACGCCATCCAGCCATCTCATCCTCGGTCGTCCCCTTCTCCTGCTGCCCCCAATCCCTCCCAGTATCAAAGTCTTTTCCAATGAGTCAACTCTTCACATGAGGTGGCCAAAGTACTGGAGTTTCAGCTTTAGCATCATTCCTTCCAAAGAAATCCCAGGGCTGATCTCCTTTAGAAAGGACTGGTTGGATCTCCTTGCAGTCCAAGAGACTCTCAAGAGTCTTCTCCAACACCACAGTTCAAAAGCATCAATTCTTTAGCTCTCAGCCTTCTTCACAGTCCAACACTCACATCGATACCTGAATGTATGTCTTAGTATTATGAAAATAGTTGTGGTCTCTCAGACCTCCTTCCCCTACCTCCTCGAGCCCGCAGAAAGGCTATCAAGGCTTCCCAAGGGTCCTGGGCAGCACTTGAAAAACTTGACTCAACAAATGCCTGCCCACCCGCGATTTAATCTGGTCCCTATGCTCACCCTGAGAAGTCATTTACCTCTCCCATTTTATAATGGAGGGAAACAGATTCCTGCAGACCTACCCTTGAGTACACAGTATTGTGAAAGTTCCTCAGCTGCTAGTGTAGCCAATTTTTATTTTTATTTTTTTATTGACATATAGTTGATTTTCAGTGTTGTTTTAGTTTGCTGTACAACAAAGTGATTCAGTTATGTATGTGTATATGTTTTTTTTCATATTCTTCACCACTGTGGTTTATCACAGGATATTGAATATAGTTCCCTGTGCTAGTAGAGTAGGACTTTATCTCTATTTATACTAGTTTGCATCTGCTTATCCCAAACTCTCAGTCCTTCCCACCCCACTCTCGCCCTTGGCAACCACAAGCCTGTTCTCCATGCTTCCTAGATAAGTTCATGTGTCATATTTAAATAGATGTAAGTGATATCATATGGTATTTGTCTTTCTCTGTCTTACTTCATTTATTATGATAATCTCTAAGTCCATCGAGTGTAGCTGCAAATGGCATTATTTCATCCATTTTAATGCTTGAATAATATTCCATTGTATATATGTATGACATTTTCCTTATCCATTCAGTTGTTGATGGACATTTAGATTGTTTCCATGTCTTGGCTGTTGTAAATGGTGCTGATATGAACAAAGGGGAACCTATATCTTTCTGAATTATAGTTTTGTCTGGATTTATGCCCAGGAGTGGGATTGCAGGATCAAATGGTGACTCTGTTTTTAGTTTTTTGAGGAACCTCTACTGTTCTGCATAGTGGTTGCACCAGTTTTTAAAGGGTTTTCGGATGATTCTGTTTGTGCAGTTGTTCTTTTGCAGCACGTGTCCTTGTTTACTGTGACCTGTGTCTCCCTTCTAATCAAACTTAGATTTCAGGGGAGGGAGGCATTCACCACTGTTGAGGCAACTTTGTGAAAAGACATGAGTTGTTTGCAAAGAGTTATTGCTTTAGGTTGTTTTCCAAAAGAAGTCATTTACCTCTCCCATTTTATAATGGAGGGAAACAGATTCCTGCAGACTTACCCTTGAGTACACAGTATTGTGAAAGTTCCTCAGCTGCTAGTGTAGCCAATTTTTATTTTTATTTTTTTATTGACATATAGTTGATTTTCAGTGTTGTTTTAGTTTGCTGTACAACAAAGTGATTCAGTTATGTATGTGTATATGTTTTTTTTCATATTCTTCACCACTGTGGTTTATCACAGGATATTGAATATAGTTCCCTGTGCTAGTAGAGTAGGACTTTATCTCTATTTATACTAGTTTGCATCTGCTTATCCCAAACTCTCAGTCCTTCCCACCCCACTCTCGCCCTTGGCAACCACAAGCCTGTTCTCCATGCTTCCTAGATAAGTTCATGTGTCATATTTAAATAGATGTAAGTGATATCATATGGTATTTGTCTTTCTCTGTCTTACTTCATTTATTATGATAATCTCTAAGTCCATCGAGTGTAGCTGCAAATGGCATTATTTCATCCATTTTAATGCTTGAATAATATTCCATTGTATATATGTATGACATTTTCCTTATCCATTCAGTTGTTGATGGACATTTAGATTGTTTCCATGTCTTGGCTGTTGTAAATGGTGCTGATATGAACAAAGGGGAACCTATATCTTTCTGAATTATAGTTTTGTCTGGATTTATGCCCAGGAGTGGGATTGCAGGATCAAATGGTGACTCTGTTTTTAGTTTTTTGAGGAACCTCTACTGTTCTGCATAGTGGTTGCAGCCAGTTTTTAAAGGGTTTTCGGATGATTCTGTTTGTGCAGTTGTTCTTTTGCAGCACGTGTCCTTGTTTACTGTGACCTGTGTCTCCCTTCTAATCAAACTTAGATTTCAGGGGAGGGAGGCATTCACCACTGTTGAGGCAACTTTGTGAAAAGACATGAGTTGTTTGCAAAGAGTTATTGCTTTAGGTTGTTTTCCAAATATTTGTATATCCAGTTTTCACAATAATATTTTAATGCTTAATGAGTGTTTATGATAAGAATACATGGTACTGTTTACCATGGTTTTTGGGATATGTTCTTTAAATAGGTTATTTCAGGACAGTCAATTTATTTTCTCACCTTATGTGGATTATATTTCACACCTTAGAAAGGAAAGTGGATTTGGCAGACTGTCACCTAGCCTCTAATTAACTATATTTATATTCTCCACAGACTTGTGCCCTCCATGGAGGTCAAAGCAGATCTCTCTGCCAAGCATTTCAGGAACAGATCTATTGTGTAGGATCTGTGTTTCAAAATTTTAAAGTTACAGTAGACTTTTTGTTTCATGTACTAGTTCTTGAATAGTCAATGAAAATGAGTTATGAGAAAAATGAAAATTGCTGGAAAAGCAACAATGATGAGCCCTCAATGTTTATTATTTTGTTCCATACTCATACCACTACCCTTTCAATTTACCGTAAAGGTTTCTAAATGCTCATCCTCAGTTCTGTGTTATTTGGTATTATTTCCTTGGTATGTGGGAGGAGGCCATACTTCAGGTAGCACCCATGTCCATTATAAGCACTGTGCCTTCTCACCTACTTCAAACCTGGATTGTTTTAAAAAAGTTGTTTGGCCACACTCCATAGTTTGTGGGACCTGAGTTCCTAAACCAGGGATTGAACCCACGTCCCCTGCATTAGAAGGTGGAGTCTTAACCTTTGGACTACCGGGGAAGTCCCTCCAACCTGGATTTTTGTCGCTTTACATCCTGTCTTCCGTCTTTAACCTCAGTTTAAACTAGAGAATTCGTTCATATTTTTCTCTGCCTTCTCAAATAATATTTAAATAGTGTTGTACCTTGGAAATGATGTTACAAAAGTAAGGTATGCATACTCAAAGTATATTATTAAAAAGGATCACTGCTGTTCTCAAAATACACTCAGACATATGTTCAAATAACATTGTTCTTAACCTCATTTTCTCACTGAACAAGATATCAGCACTGACTTACCAGTTTGAGGAGGACAAAATAACAGGTTAGGGAGTGAAAGGGATTGTCCCAGATGGCTTGAGTTAAGGGAAGGAATGAGTGGTTGCTTATTTTTTCTTTGTCCAGGTTCTTACAGAGTCATTTTATGAAGACTTGTGTTTGAGGGGAGGAATAGAAGGACAGTCAGAAGGGGCTGCAGCTGAGAAAGAGAGCGAGCAGGATCCGGTGTGTCAGCCGGGGCCAGAGGAGGCTCAGGCACAGCGGTCCCCAGCCGTTTTGGCAGCAGGGACTGGTTTCGTGGAAGACAGTTTTTCCACAGACTGGCGGTTGAGGGTTGAGGATGGTGTCAGGATGGTGTGAGCGCATGACATTTTTTGTGCACTTTATTTTGTGGCTGTATCAGGATATTCCACCTCAACTTTAGGGTTAGTGAACTATCCTAAGAGAATCTAATGCTGCTGCTGCTGCTGCTAAGGCAGAGCAGAGGTAGCAGTGTGAGCGATGGGGAGTTGCTGTAAATACAGATGAAACTTTGTTCACTGGCCTGGCACTCACTTCCTGTTGTGCAGGCCACGAAGCATAGTGGTCCATGGTCTTGGGGTGGTGGACCCT
The DNA here is from genome assembly GCA_006408675.1 of Madoqua kirkii. Classification (NCBI taxonomy): domain Eukaryota; kingdom Metazoa; phylum Chordata; class Mammalia; order Artiodactyla; family Bovidae; genus Madoqua; species Madoqua kirkii. The sequence goes on along the minus strand of SJYC01127843.1, from coordinate 23,284 downwards.
TCTCTAACAGGTAGAGAGAGCCACTTTTACATCAGATGAGGTTGATTTCCAAGCTGGCCAGCTGTCAGCTGGAGCTGTGATTGTCACAGTCAGGACCTGGGCATTTACCATTTACTGTGTGCTAGGCGGGGCCTGATTTCTTTTCATGAAACTTGGTAAAGAAGGAAAGAAAGAAAGTGAAGTTGCTTAGTCATGTCTGACTCTTTGCAACCCTATAGGCTGTAGCCTACTAGGCTCCTCTGTCCATGGAATTTTCCAGGCAAGAGTACTGGCATGGGTTGCCATTTCCTTCTCCAGGGGATCTTCCCGACCCAGGGATTGAACCTGGGTCACCCCCATTGCAGGCAGATGCTTTACCATCTGAGCCACCAGGGAAGGTGTTTTAAGACAGACCCAGGAAGGAGGATAAGAGGACAGGGAAGCCCATGGAGGTGAAATATTTGTTCCGGGGAAAGCAGCTCAGAAGCAGTGAGGCTGGAATTGGAACCCACATTGGGGTGATGCACCACCTCTTGCTGTCCTCAGATGAGCTGCAGGTTGACAAGAGCAGGAGCTGGGACTGACATGGGCCCCCAGGGGAGCTGGAGCAGGTCTGCGCTTTCTCGCTCCAGTACAGTTTCCTACCAGTTCCCCCAGTACTTCTCCAGATAAAGAAGATGGACGATGAAATGTCTGTTTCCAGAAACATTTTGAAGGAAATCAGAGTGAGGCCAAGAGGGACTTAAGTTCCTCCAGAGAGGAAGTTGAGAAACTCAAGGATAGCAAGCCACTAATGCCAGATGTTATTTATCCAAAGGTTTTTGGCTACATTGCAGTACTTTCTGGATCTCTGCTAGTGCTCTGCAGTCTTCCTGAAGCCGCTTTGAGTTTTAAAAATATACGTACCTGAATTTGAAACCGTGGTCAGTTAATCCAAAATATGCTCTTAAAACCCTAAATTCTTTGAAATAACAATGGTGGAAGCACAGAAGGAATCACTCCAAATGATTATTTGAAGTATTATTTTATTCCAAGTGGAAAAAATATTTCTAAATTGGCAACTATTTCAGCTAGAGTAAGCTGTGTTTTTGTGTTTAAAAAAAGATCACATTTAGTGCTCTGTTACTACATACACATGGAATGTTTCCTACTTAAATTTTTAATTATTATTCCTTAGTGAAAGCCTCAAAGGAGGTTTCACTCTAGCTGTCTTTGACTTTTCTACCTAAATGATAACAGAAGCTTTTATCTTTAGTCATAAGGCAACACATAATGACATATTCTCCTGTAATGGATGTGGAGAGAGGTGGATGTGGGGGTGAGGACTACTAAATGTTCTTATAAAAAGGACTATTGATTTGTGACCTTAGTTCCCTAGTTAACCTTTTTTTTTTTCCCCGTGTGACATTTTCAGTAACATTCTAACTTTAATATCTTTACTTTTGATCATTCTTTCTCCATTTAGAGAGTGTTTTCAAATTTTTATCTTTTTTCCAGTAACTTGAGTCAAAAAATGTCTTCGAATTGTTGCTTTTTATTTTTTTACCAGAACATTCTGCAAGCTGTCTTTCTCTTCTCCATGTATAGCCCCTGGTCTAGGGCCCACATTGACTTCCAACACACCTCCCTAATTGATAGAAAACTTGGAATGGATTAGTCCTCTCAATCTATTTTTCTTCTTAATAAAGAGTGATGCAGAAACTTTTCTCTTGGACTCAGGCTGTTGAAAATGTTCCTAAAATAATAGCCCACATTTCTGCCTTCGTAAGCACAGTGGAAATGATTGTCTCCCGATGCCTGAAAACTCTACGGTGTTGGAGAGCGGCTTTTTCAGATACCGATTCTCCTTCAATGTGTGGTAAATGGAGACTGGAAAGGAGTGGAGGCAAACAGCCTCTGGCATAATCGCCAGAGAGGCCAGGGATCCAGCGGCTGAGTTCCCCTCCTCTCCGTCAGCGTGCAGCCCAGGATCCGTGTCTGAACCAGGCCTCCCCTCCCCCTGTGTGTGAGGGGTCACAAGTGTACAGAATTCTCTCTGTGCCCCCCATGCCCTCCCCACTGAGAGCCAGCACTGACTCTGCTCTTGTGCCCGTGCAGGAGGGAAGCCTACCTTGGCAGTGCCTTTTTGGACATTGAGGGACTTCCTTGGTGCTCTATGGTTAAGACTTGGGCTTCCAAGGTCAGGGGCACAGGTGTGATCCTTGATCAGGGAACTGAGATCCCCCTGCTACATGGTGTGGCTGGAAAAAAAAAAAAAAAGAAAACATTGAAAGGCCAGAAAGTGGCTATTTTGAAATAAATCCTCATGATACCACCATTCCTTTTGAGTTGGTTTCTCGTGAAAATTCTGGCTGATGAGGACCCGCTAAGGCACGCAGAGCTCCCCTTGTGCTGTCTCACTGATGGTCAACGCCCACTGCCCTTACCTGCTGCCCTGATGCGGTCTTGCCTCTGGCCTCTTTAGAACTTCCATGCACCTGGTTTGAAAGTGAAGCTTGGTGGGCGAGCTTCCACACAGGACGCACTGCGCCATGCTTGAGAGAAGACACTGACCTGACTCCCAGGTTTTGTTGAGCTGGTCTCATCCTGGGGGAAAGGCAGAGCTTCCTTCCTAGGGAGCAGTTGTCTGTTTGTGGGTGCTCATTGGCACAAACACCGTAACAAGAGTGATCCACGGAGCAGTGGTTGTAGCCCAGAGCCTGGCCTGGGTGCAAGAGTGCTTTCCCTGGCTGCACTGCTCCTGTTTTACAGTCGATCCCAGGCAGAGAAGTTCAGGGCTCTCGCTGCATGCCCTCTTCTGATTTCAGTTCTGTTCAGTCGCGTCGACTCTCTGTGACCCCATGAGCTGCGGCGTCTTCTCTTTGCCAGGTGATTATTTCCTTCTCTCTGGAGGGAGGTTGTGTGGGAAACACTCATTTCGAATCCTTCTTAATGTTTGAAGTGATGAGAGTTTTCCTCCCCACCCCTGAGCCTGTTGTAAAGCACTGGCCTCTCCCCATGACTACCTGGTCTGCTTCCGGATTACTCTGCCCTGGCCATTGAGTTGATGTGTCTTCAGAGGGAATGCAGGGTAATTTAGCTTAAAGGGGCTATGATTAGAAAGGTAAAGAAAGCTCTGGATGTTTTCTGAAGTAGAGAAGAACCGCTTTTTGGACTATCCATGAGTTTGGATAATAGGGTGTTTACACTGTTGCTCACCCTGAATCATTCTAGTTGAGTTCCATGGATATGGGAGAACTGACTCTGTTATATTTTTCTTTGAATTTTATGTTTTGGATTTTTGGGCTCTCCCTGCCACCAGCCTCCCCTTCCTGAGATCAAGCAACATTTCCATTAAATTAAAAAACCTGAGTTTCCAAGTGGAGTCTGTATAAGAGAAGTGAAACTCAGTGTATAACAGAGGTTGTGACTTTTCAAGATCAAACAGTGTCAGAGGAATTTCTTATTTAATTTTTAAGTCTGCTTAGGATGTCCTGATGAAGAAGGCGATGGCACCCCACTCCAGTACTCTTGCCTGGAAAATCCCATGGATGGAGGAGCCTGGTGGGCTGCAGTCCATGGGGTCGCTAGGAGTTGGACATGACTGAGTGACTTCACTTTCACTTCTCACTTCCATGCACTGGAGAAGGAAATGGCAACTGACTCCAGTGTTCTTGCCTGGAGAATCCCAGGAACGGGGGAGCCTGGTGGGCTGCTGTCTATGGGGTCGCACAGAGTCAGACACAACTGAAGCGACTTAGCAGCAGCAGCAGCAGCAGCAGCAGCAGGAGCAGCAAGATGTCCTGATGATGGGAATAATAACAGAAAAATTTATATGTCAGTTTTTGTATTGGATCCTAGGAAAGGTTTTAATCGTGGAGAGAGAGAGATGGTATTCAGATTTTGAAGTTGTGCACAGAATGCTCCTAAAAGTGTCCTAGAGTTTTACTTGTTTCTTTTTTTTTTTTAATTGAGGTATAGTTTATGTCTAATACTGTGTATTAATTTCAAGTGTACAACACGATGATTTGATATTTGTGTATAATGTGAAATGATCAACCTCAATAAGTCTAGTGAACATCTGTCACTATACATGGCTACAAAAATTTTTTTTTCTTGTGAGAATGGCTTTTAAGATCTTTTCTCTTAGCAATTCAAATATGCAGTATAGTATTATTAATTGTAGTCACTATGCTGTATTACTTTTCTTTTAGGAAACAAGTGATAACTTGTTTCTTGGTGTCCTAAAACCAGTGAACTCTTTCTACTGTCCATACTTATTAAAGGAGGTAGTAAGAATCTCTTTATAGTCTTTATTTAGTATTAAATCTCAGATAATTATGCTCAGTGATATTGAAGATTTGGGAATTCCTGGGCGGTGCAGTGGTTAGGGGGCTTCCCAGGTGGTACTAGTGGTAAAGAACCCACCTGCCAATGCAGGAGACATAAGAGATGTGGGTTTGATCCCTAGGTGGGGAAGTTCCCCTGGAGGAGAGCATGACAACCCAATCCAGTGTTCTTACCTGGAGAACCCCATGGACAGAGGAGCCTGGTGGGCTGCAGGGGGTGGGGTTGAAAAGAGTCAGACATGACTGAAGTGAGGAGCACACACACGCATCAATAGTTAGGACTCTGTGCTTTCACTGCCTGGGGCCCAGGTTCAATCCCTGTTCAGCGAACTTAGATCCTACAGGTTGCATGGTGTGGCCAAAAACAAAATAATAAATACTGAAGGTTTCATATGTTGGAGTAACTTTTTAAGTGTTAATTGAGCTAATTTTAATAATGGTACTTCCCTAAATTCAAATATTTCACAGAACCACACACATACACAAAAACTAAGTGATACTGGTAATATTTATATTTAGAATATTTATCAGTTTATTATAATAAGTTTTTTGTGATCAACTTCTTTATCATAGGTACACATGTTTAATACTGTTTTACATGTCTTATTTTTCTTGATGTACAGGTATTGATTGATATGGTCCTTAGGAAAATACATGAAAAATACTCCATGTTTTTTGAAAAGGATATTTCAGGTTTCCATGTGCCTCTGTTTTGTGGTGTGGTGTAATGATGTTACATACTCCTATTCAATTACTATCTACTTAGAGGACTTAAAGACCATTTGTATTTGCTTCCTATTCTGTAATAAACTCTCACAACCTTAGTGGTTTAAAACAACAGAGAGTTATTTTCTTATAGTTCTGGAGGTCAAAAGTGCAAAATAGATGTCTCTGGCCTAAAATCAGTGTCTTGGCAGGGGTGTGATCTTTCCAAAGGTCTTAGGGGAGAATCCTTTTCCTTGCCTCCTCCAGCTTCTAGAGGCTTCCTGTACCCTGGATCAACCCCTTCCTTCAACTTTAAAGCCACTAGAGAAACTTTGTCAAATCTCTGACTCTGACTTTTCCATCTTTTAAGGACCTTTGGTTAATTGGGCCCACTCAGAGAATCCAGGATAGTCTCTTTATTTTAAGGTCATCTGTGAGGAACCCTAATCCCATTGGCAACCCTCATTCTCCTTCCCCATGTAACCTGACCTGTTGATGGATTTCAGTGATTTAGGGTGTGGGGGCTGTCATTCTGCCTACCATACCACTTGATCTGCACATATCCAGAGCAACATTCAGGTTTCCTATCCTAAACTTTGCCTTCCTCTGATGTTCTGTGTCTTAGTAATTCATTTCACTATCAGTTGAGCAAATAGATATCTCACAGTTACATTTGATTCCATCCTTTGTTTACTTCATGTATAATCTGTCATCCGCTTTGTGGGTTTTGCTTCCAAGATAGCTTTCAAAGCACAAAGAAGGACATAGGATACCTTTGATCTCTCTTTTGAACCACTATGGGAACTTCCTACTACTCTCCCAGTATATATCTATTTTTCTGCTTTATTGAGGTATGATTGGATATAAGGTGTGCAGTTGGTCTTCTGTATATGCATGTTCACATCACAAATTTAACCAATCGCAGATTGAAAATATTTGAAAAATAATTCCAGGAAGTTCTTCAGAGCAAAACTTGAATTTGCAGCTCACAGGCAACTATTTACATAGCATTTACATTGTATTAGGTATTATAAGTAGAGATGACTTAAATATATGGGAGGATGTGTGTAGGTTATAAGCAACACTTTGCCATTTTATTTTTTTAGTAAAGGTAAAAAAGGAACCTTTTTTGTCATACCATGAGGCATGTGGAATCTTGATTCTCTGACCAGAGATCATATCTGTACTCTCTATATTAGAAGTGCAGAGTCTTAACCATTAGCCCAGCAGGGAAATCCCTTATGCCATTTTATATAAGAGCCTTGAGCATCTGGATTTTGATATCTTCAGGAGTCTTGAAACCAATCTCCTGTTGATACCGAGGGACACCTGCATATATTGAGGTTGTACAACAGGATTATTTTTAAAGTGTACAGCCTCTGGGTATGTTCTCTTGACCTCCTGAGATGTTTGTCACACTTTATAGCTAGAGAGTTCTTCAAATATACCAGTGTTACTCCTCTTCTTCAAAGCCTCAAGTAAAAACAAGCCTATGATGTGGCCTCAAGATCATACCACTCATTCTTGATCCTGGGATTCTCTGTGGTCCTCCACCCAGTTTCCACTCTGCCTCAGGGCCTTTACGTGGACTCCTCTGTCTGCCACAGAGGTCTCCCATCTCTTTGATCATTCTTCATCTTGACTTCGTTAGCTCACATACATTCTTCAGTTTTGATCAGTACCCTTCCTGATGGAAAACCTTCCTTGTGCTCGTCAAGGATTCCAGCTGCGGGTTCACAGACCTCCCTGTAGTTTTTCTTCTGCAATTTTTTTCTTGAAAGTTTTTTTTTTTTTTTGAAGTGGATTGTTTTTTAAAGTCTGTATTGAATTTGTTACGACATTGCTTCTGTTTTATGTTTTGGCCTTTTGGCCTCAAGGCTTGTGGGATCCCAGCTCCCCAACCAGCAGCTGAACCCACTGGACCACCAGGAAAGTCCCTTTCTTCTGTAGTTTTAACTGTAGAGTACTTGCATATCTCCACTCTGAACATAAACATGAAATTCATCATATACACACCACACATGTGTACATATATGATTTTTCAGTAGCTGTTCTCAGCCCTGCTATGTTGAAATTCTCTTCTCTGTGAGGTGAACTATAAAATATTCCTGAATGATGTTTCAGTTCACTACAACTTTCCTTTCTCATTTCTGTGTTTGTCTCAATCTTGTTCTTCTTACACCTTTGGATTTTGAATCAGGAATGGGAAGAAATCACTTCTTCCCCCATGAGTTCCACTCTTCCCTAAAGGTGACCCTACGCTGAATTCTCAGTCCTCTTTTGTGTTGACTGGGGCTGGATGGATAATATATGATGAGGGGTGGAGTCAGGGCCGGTCCTGGTATCTCTTAGTAAAATCTTGGAGGAGGGCTTCCCCAGTATCTGGTTCTCCACAGGCTGTTCTTTGAACGTGTGCTGTGGTGTGGGCCCTAGCCATAATTTATGATAGGAGGATCATTGCTGTGATGCTGTTACATCATTTCTGTTTGTGATTTTAACAAATTACTTATTTAGCTGCACCAGGTCTTGGGGTGTGTGGAATCTAATTCCCTGACCAGGAATCAAACCTGGGAGCACCAGGAAATTCTCTCTTTGTGATTATTAATTTCTCTCTCCTCCAGTGGCCGTGAGGTTTATGGGTATAACAATCATATCTCTTTTTTCTTCTCGTTTATTTCTCAGTGTGGGTGACCAACTATTCCACTTAGTTTAGTACTAAGGGATATCTGAGGAGGTGGACTTTTCAGTGCTAGAAATGGTCAACTCCTGGGCAAATTGGGGTGAGTTGGTGTATTTCAGTGTCTCTTAGCAGTTACTGACAAAGTAGGTATAAAACATTTTTTTGAGTACAAAAGAGTTTAACAAAGACTGACATGATGGCAAGATGACTGTTTCTGTTTTACTCAGTTAATACAAATTCAGAATAAGTACAGCTAGTCATTGTGCAAACTCACCTGTATAATTATTAATTTCCTGCACCTTAGATGTCTAATTTACAGTTGTACTTGGCAAATGTTAATGAGTTACAGAAGCAGAGTATGAAGTGTGAAATTCAGTCTACTCAGTGCTGTGTGAACCAGATCAATAATGTGTGATATTTAATAAGACGGGAGTCATATATTTATATAGCATTGCAGTATTGCAGTTTTTTTCCCTTTGATTTTGAAGAGTGTTTTGTACTGCAAGTAAGGGTCAGGTTGTTTGGTCTGTTCCTATCGAGGACCATATGACATAACTCTTTGGGGTAATTTTAAAATCCAGTTTAAAAAAATCAGCTATGATTCTGTATTCCTAATAATTTATTATTATTAACTCTAGTTCATTTAATTATTAAAGCTCTAGGCAGAATAGTCTTCGTCCTTCCAATGTGGCAGGTAATATATTTTCAGAGAGGTGGTCCAGATGGGTTGTTCCTGTGTATTAGCAAACATACAACTTTTGTTCTGAAAGGTAGGGGTTGGTATGCTACATACAAAATACACAATATTGCTAGTATTCATTTGGATTGTTTTCCTTCAGTTGTTTAGTTGATAAGTCATGTCTGACTCATTGGGACTCTATGGACTGTAGCCCATGAGGCTCCTCTGTTCATGGGATTTCCCAGGCAAGAGTACTGGAGTGGGTTGCCATTTCCTTACCCAGGGGATCTTCCCGACCCAGGGATTGAAAGCGTGTTTCCTGCGGCTCCTGCGTTGGCAGGATATTGTTTACCACTGAACCACCTGGGAAAGCACATATATAGGCTTAGAAACATGCAGTTACATATAAACATGTATATAGCATTTGGAGAAGGAAATGGCAGCCCACTCCAGTGTTCTTGCCTGGAGAATCCCAGGGACGGGGAAGCCTGGTGGGCTGCCGTCTATGGGGTCGCACAGGGTCGGACACAATTGATGCATCCTAGCAGTAGCAGCAGCATTTAGAAACTGTGTGTGTGTGTGTATTCACTCAGTCGAGTGTGACTTCAGCAAACAGGGATCAACCAAACATATTTAACTTACAGCCAGGGTCAGGTTTGCCCACGTCTCTGTGGGAGAGACACAGGAATCTGCCAATTAGCCTTGGTTTAGCTCACAGCTCTGGGTTTTATTTGTGTGTCTTGGGCAAAAGAATGTTACCCCTTTGTCCTAACTAAGCCCTCATGAATATTGAGTGCCCCGTGGCTCATGTATCATTTGTGTATTGTGAATATTTAGTGTGCCTTAGATGCGTCCTGCAGATTTAGTGCCTTATGAATATTAGTGCTTCATGAATTTCAAGAGTCTTCTGTTCCTTCCGCCACTTTGTGTGTTCACACATACATGTTCAATTTACTTTGTCATGTCTCATTACCTCACACATCTGAAGAGTTTTGTCTTTCCATCTATTTTCCTGTGTGCTGAGCAGAATTTCCTACCCTATTGGGTAGAATTGAGTTTTCTCAGACAATACAGCAGGTGTATGCCGCAGATGTCCAGTTGTAAAGTTTCCTGAACCTTGTGCCCAGAAGCTTCAGAGAGAAAATGTTTTATTGTTTCTTTTTCTCTTTTACTTGTTTATTTTAACATTTATTTTTATCGAAGTATGTAGTTGAATTATAATGTTGTGTTAATGTCTGCTGTACAGCAAAGTGACTCGGTTATACATACATATACACTCTTTTTCATTATGGTTTATCACAGGATATTGAATATAATTTCCTTGCTATACAGTAGGACCTTGTTGTTTATTCTCTATATAATAATTTGCATCTGCTAAACCAAAACTCCCAATTCTGTCCTCTGGCCCCCCCTTCCCTCTTGGAAAATTTATTTTTTGTATTCAAAATTTCAGGTCAGTATCATGAAGTTTGTGGATGCAGATGGTAATGCTATTTGAAACTCCTTACTGTCTTCGGGGTTTTGAACTTGCAATCACTAGTTCTATTCCTATATGTTGTAAACATTTTAATATAGTCATGATGCAAAGTTCTATAGTATATGGAAATGTTATTTTGTAAGAAAAAGTGTTAGACTAAGATAAATATGTTTTGGGTGGCTAAGAAGCTCCATTTCATTCTAAGAGTTAAATCTTCATATAGCTCCTGACATGAGTAAATCTGGGAGAATGTTTGAGGTTTAGCAGTAATAGATAGGATTGTTTGCATTTTGTGTGTTTCATGGGAAGTATATCGTTCCTTTTGATTAATAACTAGCCAGGAAGGGACCAAAAGTAGCATCTTCTCTGCCATCTTCAGGAGGGAGTCTCCTCTAGGTTGTTTGGGAAGATATATTTGAACAGACACCTCAGCCACTGCTATAGATACTGCCTAGAGGAATGGTTGAAAACTTTTCCAAAGTGACTGAAACCAAATGTGGATAAATTGGGGGATCATAAAAATATACACATATTATAAATATTTTATTATAGCCTTAAAATAAAATGTCTATTTATTTTGGTTGTAGGGCCTAAGGCCTTTTCTGAACATGAAGGATTAGAAATGGTCACAATTTTTAGGATTATTTGGCAGACATTTGGGAACAGATACAGCCGACTCTTGGTAAACAAAGGACACAGCTGATGGGGGAGCAGAGATGTCTCGTCAGCCTTGGGAGCTTAGGGTCCTCTCATGTGCATGTCGCTTCACGCTGCAGGAGGGCAGGGAGGGTGTCAGTGATGTGGAGGTTGAGTAGGAGAGCTGCTTCCGTTTTGACACCTTCAGTTCTCTTTTATGTGCAGCTTGAATTTCAAGCTGAGCTTCTCTGCTCTGAATCAGTGACAGAGCAGGTAAAGGAAGGCATTTCTCCAATTGGAAGCTCTCCTTTGTGCCATTCTGGAGCCCCCTAGGCTGACAGGGTGCGGCAGCTTGAGTGGTGGTGCGTGCGAGCGGACCCGGCCCAGAGGGTGTGTCCTGTATGGAAGAGCAGATCCCACTCTTAGGCTGCTTTGAATACACAGGAAGAGCGGTCATCCCACTCTGAGTGCTGCACTCTGGGCTTGGCGCTCTGCCTGGAGGAGCACCCCTGGTCGTTGTGACCCTGGAGGGCTGAGCAGACACTGGCAGTGCCCTGCCCCAGCCCCTCACCACCCTAGCCCCGGGTCGTGTGGCCAGTTGTCTTAGTTTGGTTGGGTCTGATGGTTTTCTTGGAAGCCTGGCCTTTCAGCGCTAGAGCCCATTGATGAGTTGGTTACAGGAGTCTGGCCTGTGACTCATGCCTGAGCACCCTGCAGCCCTAAGACTTTGCTTGGAGCAGAAGCTGCCCTCCAGCAGTGACAGGCTAGAATTGGGGGAGGATGTGTGTCCACTTCCGAGCCCCTCGAGAGGCAACTCTGAGAGGTCCCCTGCAGAACCGGCCCTGAGGCCAGCAGGGGGTCCCACTCACATACCTGGACCACTGCCTCTTTGCTGACCTCTTATTTTACCTTCCTTCCTCCATTCCAGCGATCCCTGGGGGCAGTTCCGCACTAATGACTTTCACTCAAATACTTGTCACAGAGTCTATTTCTTGGGAGAATCCAATTAAAAAAAACATAGGACTAAAGACTGTTTTTGCCCCCCTTTCAGATGAGGGAGATTAAGTCATCTTGCTTAGAATCATCCAGTGGGTGCACTGTTGAGCCAGTGATGAGCTTTTCATTACAGCATCATGTGCGGCTTTTGTTTCCATCCTTGCCTGTTGGCCCTTATTTCTAGAGAATGTAAAAGTTTATTTATTCCTGTGAAATTGCCAGTAAGCATCAGTCCAGTGGGTTGATGGGTGGGATGCTCTCCTGTCTCTGCTATGCTTTTGCACATGGAGCAGAAAACTCTTTATAGAGGAGTTTGGAGCTGTTTGGACTAAGGAGAAATTCATCTTTCATGCACAGTTTCCCAAACTAGGGAGCTGCTGACTAAGGACGCAGTGCTGATCCTTTGCCCTAGCGATGCTCAGCTTGGCCTTGGCTGGAAGCAGGACTTTGACATCTCTGACCGGGTTGGATGTAAACGGCCTGCTTGTGCTGAGCAGTTGTGTCTGCTGCTTCTTGGCTCTCATCCTTGAGCCTTCTATCTATGAAATGACTCATTATAAGGAAGTCTGTTAAAAACAAATCTCTCCCTGTTGTAGAGCATTTCTTAAAACTTCTCTTTAATCAAAGAACTTTGCTTTCAGCTCCAGTTGCTGCCAGGAAACATCGTGTGCATTGACGAAAGCTGTGATAGTTACGGTGCTTGAATTTCTCGCGAAGATGGATGCTTTGGGAAATGAGTTTATTTCCCTCTTATGTGAAAGTGAGAGGCTTGGGAATTATACCCAGACTTAAAACTCCTTCCATGGCAAATCTGCAGCCTAACTGAAAGTGTTCCAAGTTTCTCTAATAAAAGTGACTCCCTTCTTTGAGCATTTACGTGTCCTTCCCATTGTTCTCAATCCCTCGTCATTTTGTCCGTATCTTAGATTATCCATTGAAAAAAGGCAACTGCCTGCCAGATGATCCGCAGAAATTAAGTTTATGCAGAAGCAGAGTAGAACCAATGCCCGTGTTGAGGAATCAGTGGGAAACATCTTACTTGAAAAAAGACAAGAATTTTGTGGGACTTATTTAGTTTCCCAGTGGTCAAGAACCTGCCTTGCAATGCAGGAGACACAAGTTCGATCCCTGGTCAGGGAACTAAGATCCCACATGCCTTGGAGCAGCTCAGCCCATGTGCCACAACTAGAGAGTCCATGTGCTGCAAGACTCAAGGAAGATCCTGCCTGCCACAACTAAGACCCAACTCAGCCAAATAAACGTTACATTTTTTTTTTCCTGCTTTTGAGAAACTTACCTTTGACCATGAGTGCTTGCTTCCTTCTCCAGTCTACTAATCCTTTCTACTGGTGTGCGTCTGTCTTCCTTCGAAGATCTAAACACACACTCCCTGTCCTGGCTTTGGGAAATACGCTTGACTTTGTCACGTTTGGCTCTGCATTTCCCAGGTTCACATCTGTTTCACATCCTGTCCTCTGAAGTTGCCACACACATGTGCTCCTTCACATTGCTTTAGGTGCTGTTGAGTCGTAGGAAGATAAGAAATGCTGTGTGCCTGCCAAGTTGCTTCAGCTGTGTCTGACTGTTTGTGTCCATGGGATTCTCCAGGCAAGAATACTGGAGTGGGTTGCCATACCCTTCTCCATGGGATCTTCCCAACCCAGGGACTGAACCCGTGTCTCTTAAGTCCCCTGCATTGGCAGGCGGTTTCTTTACCACTAGCACCACCTGGGAAGCCCTAACAAAAGCTGGGAAGGTTCAAACCCAGGGTGGGTGGGGTCTGAGGGTCTCTTCCCTGGTGGCTCAGATAGTAAAGTGTCTGCCTACAATGCAGGAGAGCTGGGTTTGATCCCTGGGTCAGGAAGATCCTCTGGAGAAGTAAATGGCAACCCACTCCAGTACTCTTGCCTGGAGAATCCCATGGAAGGAGTGTGGTAGGCTATATAGTCCACGGGGTCACAAAAAGTTGGACCTGACTGAGCTACTTCACTTTCATTCACTTTCTTGTGTCAAGAGATTGAGGAGCAGATTCCTTGACACCTTGTTGCTGAGTGGAAAGAACAGGAAGGGAAGCTGAACCGGTGGAGAGTTCGTAAGATGCAGCAAGAAGATGGTATTGTTCCCGTGTTCTGAACGTTAGGCACCTAGAGTTCTCTGAAAGGCTGATATGTCCTCAGGAGTTGAGCTGTGTGTTCTTTAACCCCATGGACACCCAGCTTGTCCAAACACAGGCCCTCCTGGTGGACCATGGTGTGCATGAATTGCTCGGAGTTGTTCTTGCTCCTGGGTCTGTTTCTAGGCTCTGCCAGCAATTTTCCTAGGTGCTCAACCGCATATAAAGTAGCACTTAGCAGTGTTTCTCAGGAGGAGGAGGAGGTGGTGATTGTTTTTCTAAAATACATAGAGTGTGTTTCCCAGAATATGACAGACCTTTGTCTCTCTTCATACCTTTTATAGTGTTATCAATGCATTTGTATGGTACACTCCATTTCTCCTTCCTAGAATGAAAGTTTCTGCAGAAAACTTTGTGAGAGGAAAAATATCCTCTAATAAATACCTTGTTCATTTTACGAATTGGCTTTCTCCAGACACAGTCCTTTCTTCAGGTGGCATGATGAGAAATACATGCAGTATTCCACGTATGGCTGACTACTAGTTTGGGGTTCAAATTGGGATAATAGTCTTGCCATCTCTCTTGTCATTGTTCATTTCTCTTCTTTGGGAGGAGGATGGTAGTGGATAAAGTAAGGAGCAGTTAGATTTTGAGTCCCTATCTTTATTTAGAGAATAGTCTGCTGTTGATTTTCTTCCAGTGATTTTAAGCAGTTCTTCTAAATTTTCTTTTGCTTATCTGTTCTCTTCCTTTTCCATCATCTCCACCTTGATGAGGGGTGGACACAGTAGCAGATCCATGTGGATTGCCTGCCCAAGGAGCATGTCATTTAAAACAATCTGAGACTAGTTTCCCTCCATCTCAGGGGCAGGATAGTGGTGAGTCCAGGAGACCTTTTTTCAGATGAGAATTTCTTTATGCTCTGTAGCCACCTGAGTGTCTTCCAGACAACATCTTACTTGAACCAATGACATTATGATCGTCTTTTGCAAAATCTAGTAGAACAGGGGTGGGAGGGAACACCTGTGTGTCTTGTTTTGTGATTCCTTACATTTGGGGACTTAATTTGGGCTAAGATTGCTTGTGAATTACTTTAAGATACATCCACAGAAGCTCAAGATGTTCTTTCTTCAATGCTAGAGGTGAACTCTCTGCTCTTCCCTTGACCCTCATTGTATCTGCTTGCGAGCGTGAGGGGGAGTTTCTCAAGGGTGTGAGCAGCAGGGCTATTTTGAGAAGTTGACTCGCAGCCCTTGCAGCTATGACAGGCATGTAACATAGCACCCCATTTTTCAAATTCATTTTGTTGGCTCCTGACTGCATTTGTAAAGTGCTTATTTGGAAGTGCCGCAGCTGTACCGTTCTGTTTATAGACACTGAGTAGGTACAGTTAAGCTGACAGCCTTGTACAAGGGGGAGAGTCTACATGGAATCAGGGCCAGGCAGTGGGAAAGTGGAGGCTGTCTCTACCTCACAGCAGTGGGAGGAGCTTGGCATGACTTACTTGAAGGTGAGCATCCTGCCTTGGGTTAGATTTTGTACTGTTTTGCACATTTGTTTTAACTTCAACCTTCCTTTTTTTTTTTTTTTTTAATTGGAGTATAGTTGATTTACAATGTTGTATTCGTTTCAGGTATACAGCCAAGTGATTCACTTTTACATACATCTTTTCTTTTTTAGATTCTTCTCCCATTTAGGTTTTTACAGATTATTGAGTAGAGTTCCCTGTGATATACAGTAGGTTCTTATTGGTTATCTATTTTATATATATAGTAGTGTGTGTATGTCAGTCCCAATCTCTCAATTTATCCATCCCTCCCCTTGATTTTGTTAATCTTAAAATAGCCTTTGGAAATCCAGAGTTGACTGGGTTTAGTTAGATAGATGAGTAAATACAAATTCATAAAGTCCTTATTTTCTCAAGGGAGATAATTAAAAAATAATTCAATTTATGATAAAAACTCTTAGGTGGTTTACCTTTATGGATATGTGCATCTATACTTTTTGGGAGTACTGCAGCTGTATCCCAAGAAAAATTGGGAAATGAAAATGGTTTCTAACACTATAAAATAATGTAGTAATCATATTCTTTCGTGACATACACATTTTGATCTTTTAATGAGTGTCCCCAGTTTTTGTGTGTATGTTTAATGAATAATGGGGCTTCCCTGGTGGCTCAGACCCTAAAGAATCTGCCTGTAATGCAGAAGACCCAGGTTTGATCCCTGGGTCGGGAAGATCCCTTAGAGAAGGAAATGGCCACGCACTCCAGTGTTCTTGCCTGGAGAATTGCATGGGCAGAGGAGCCTGCCCAGCTATAGTCCTGAGGTTGCAAAGAGTCAGACGTGACCCAGTGACTAATACTTTCACTTCAAGAATATTTAACTTAATAGTTGTAATCATATTTCATATATAGTTTTATGATCCATTTAAAAATCATGCTTATTAATTTTTTTTACTGAATAGTTTATTGTAATCACTTTTTCCTGACTGCTTCATCTTTTGCAAATCATCAAAACCATCTTTTCATATAACTTTAAAAAAACTGAATAAGTGCCTGTGTCTAAATTTTCTTAATTCTCCCCTTACTTTCTCCAGCTTTTTGCTTATTTTAAATGTTACTGAAGTGAACTCTTTTGTACTGATAGTTTTTCCTCTTTATTTCCTGTTTTGGATTGTATTCTTAGGACCTGGTCTCCCAGAAATAGAATTACAGTTATTCTTTGTGTAAACCCAGTTATTTTCCAAGATGATTACATGAATTTATACTTACTGTGCAAGCACTATATCCTTATTGGTGCTTGCGGTATTTCTGAATTTTGTGGTAATTGTAACATAGTTTTATAAATTATAAAACCTTTACTTGAGATAAAAATCTTTATAAATTCTCAGGGAAAACACACCATTTAAAAAGAGGGTGGGTTAAGGTATTGTATCTGACCTCTTATGTAATCAAGAGTTTATTTTCACACCGTTCTGAAATTAACCTGAACAGATATAGCAAAATCAGAAAGATAATCTAGAGAATTTTACACTTTGTTTCGGGAGAGGTGCTTTTTAACTGTGAACACCCAGAGCTTGACAGAGCCTTGCTGGAAAAGCTTGAGTATTTTGAGACTGGTGAATAATCAAACCTGAGACATTTAGTTCCTTGAACCTGAACTTAAGAAAAATGAGTTTAAACTCTCCAAAGTAAATAGAGTACAAAAGCTCCTGAGAAGATAGAACTGCTTAAGAAAATGAATACATCCAGACCCATGATGCTATTACAGAAGATTCATTTTAATTGAGATAGAATGTGATCGTTAACCAAAGTTACAATTCTGGGAAGAAGAATAAAGCTATGGGTTAGAATATGACCACCATGTTTGCATCATAAATATACACATATATTTTATGAAAGGAAATAGAGGTAATGATATCAGTTATAACTTTTATCCAAGGCCAAAGACTATTACCTGAAAATTACTCCTCAAACATTGTTTGAGATGAAAACCACATTTAAAGGTGGTTTCCTGCCTACTGATGAAAAATGAATTCATGTTAACCAACCAAGGCCTTTAAATGGAACAAATTATAATCAGATGTTAGATTTCGATCAGTTTTAACAAAAACAAATATTCTTTTCAGAGATGAGAATTGATGGCTTAGCCCTCAAAGAGTTTAATCTTTTTTTTTCAAACCCAGTGTTTTGGGAGGAGGGAATCGGCTTAATTTCCTAAAAGCATGCTTGTGATTTATCAGCAGCAAAGTGCTGAGTTTAAGAAATAAGAGCTCCTTTAAATGTTTTCCTAGGTGTTCTGAGTGAGGATGCCGGGATCTGTGGTAACTTGATTATACCCAGCCACGTTTTGCAGAAGGTGGAACTGTGCAGCTGGCTGTGGGAGCAGGACCTGGGGGGGTTGTAGGTTAGATCCTCTCTGAATGACTACCTTTGCTGTCTTGCTTTGGCATTTCTGAGCTCATTCATAAACCTGTAGATCATAACCCGGTCCTCTTGAGTGTGGGAAAATGTCCTCCAGGCCTCTGGACAAGTGCTGATTATTATTAGCTCTAGAGATCTCTTCTAATGAGATGCAATGTGAGGCAGTGTTCACTCAACAGACCTTGAGTAAAGCAGGTTTAGAAAGGGCTGGAAGCAGTTTTAATAATACAAGTTAAGTCTTTGACCAATTCTACCATCTGTCAGTGAGTCCTGAAAACTTCTCTGGGCCGTAAAGAATTATGATGAGCATTCAGAGCATTGGGATGGCCTTAGAGCCAAGAGTGACTGAGGTTGTCAGATTTAAACCCTTTACCTGCCTCAGAATAATTGTATTTCTCTGTAGTCCTGGAGTTCAGGTGAAAAGTGCAGTAGATGGTCATGGGCAACTTAGCTAGGATGATAGAAAACCAGTTTGACTGATAGTTTGGAAAGGAACGTACTGGCGTCACCACATAGTTTTGGCAATGTCACAGTGCCTGAGACGTAACTGTATGTGAGAATATCCAGCATGTTTATAAAAATGTGTATTCCTGGGATGCCACAGTGATTAAGATTCTGTGGGATCTGAGGGCAATTTTTTTCGTGAGCACTCTTCTCCTCCAATATGTCTTCCAAGTTGCTGTAACTATAGTCCCCTGGAACCTGAGAAAGCACTGGTCTAGTTGTTTTTTTTTTTGCTTCAGTAGATCTCCCTTGGAGAAGGAAATGGCAACCCATTCCAGTGTTCTTGCCTGGAGAATCCCAGGGATGGGGGAGCCTGGTGGGCTGCCATCTATGGGGTTGCACAGAGTTGGACACGACTGAAGTGACTTAGCTTAGATCTTTCTTTGTGCCAGTGGGAGCATCCAGTGAAACAAGATAAATTTTGTGATGCAGTTAAATGTATTGACAACATAAAAGATTATGGAAAGGCCATGTGAATTCCTTGTCCATGTAGTGGTTCACTGGGCTTCTCCGGTGGCTCAGATGGTAAAGAATCTGCCTGGAATAGGTTAATTTAGTGGAGAAAGTGAAAGTGTAGAGAGGGTACATTGCCAGAGCTGGAGTTCTCCTTGCAGTGAGAATTACAGTCTTGCATAATAGTTGTTAGGAGTGGCAGGTCAATAACATTCTGTTGGCACAATTTCTAAAGTCATAGAAGAGTGGAGAGCTAGACATTCATTTAGTACTGGATTTAGTGTGTGAGTGCAGTGGTATGTAGTATTACCAATATTGCTGTATGTGGAGTTTTTCTTAATGACCTTCAGATATGTCCAGATCTGTCTGTTTTGTGCAAAGGCTTGTCTTCTCTTGGGACTGCCACAGGCATCATCTGTGCCACTGCCTTTCCACTGTCTCACCTTTTTCTGTTTGTCTTCCCCATTGGATTCTGTACTGCCAAGAAGACTTAAAAGCAAAGGGCTCCTCAAGTCTGTTGTCTCGTAAGTCATTCCCTTAATGCCACTGTTGTCCCCGAAGTTCCTACTGAGGTGCTACCAATTCCCACTGTGGGGAGGGGGGACAGTAGAACCCCAGGGCTTGCTTCTAGTTATTATTAGTTTTTGGCCATGCTGTGCAGCATGTGAAATCTTAGTTCCCTGACCAGGGATTGAATCCCTACCCTCTGCATTGGAAGTGCAGAGTCCTAATCACTGGACTCCCAGAGAAGCCCAGAGGTTCTATTTTAAGTGCTCTGAGGCACATAAAAGGGAAATTGAAGCTTTCGATAAACAGGCATGGGTATCCACTGCGTTTTCTCTGCCCAGATTTCACTTTCCACATATCTCCTTGTGAGATGTGTCTCAGTCCTTTCCCATGTTAAACAGGCAGCTCAGAAGCTCCCTACTACATCCGTAGTTTGAACTCCTGTAATCTATGACTCCTACGTAATGTCCAACCTTTTAGAGGCCTCTTGTCATTTTAAAGTACTGACCTCAAAGAACTTACAGTTAAGATGTAGGTTCTTTGAGGTCAAAGTTGCAGATTACCGTTTTAAAAATTCTTATGGAGTGTGTATTTACATTTTTGAAGGTGAAAATAGAGCCTTTGGAAGACTAAGTCACTTGGAGTTACAGTCAACGGCAAACCTGGAGGTGAACCCAGTTTTCTCTGACTCCATAATTTTGATCTCTCTGTATATTCCTCAGGTGCTAAATAAGTATTGTCTAAATGAATCAATAAATGACTCTTCCAGAGTTAAAATGAATTGAAGAAGCCCTGATGAAAGGAAGCACATCTTTATACCCTTCTACCCATGTGCCCATTTCGGAGGGGAGAATAGCAAATAGATCACCTGCAGATTTCTGCAGATAACCTGAACTTTAAACATGCCTGAAACACATTTGGTTCTGATTTAAAACCAGTTGGTGTGCTCATTGCCATGTTACTACAAACACAAAAGAAATATGAACTTTCTTTATGAAATAACCATCTACATAAACTATAGGTTGGGCCTAAGCTGGGCATTAAGGAAATGGTTATTAATGTTACATATTTTATTCAAACTACTCTAATTCCTTACCCCTCCCACCACCTCCACCAACACCAGGTAACCTTTTGCTTTTTCCTCTAAAATGTTCCTAGGGGGTTGGATACAGCTTGGATTTCAAGCTGCTGAGGACTCCTCCTGTTTGGAAGTATTAATTGTTTTTGGTCCTTCAGGCATGTCTCTGTGATCTCTGCTTGAATCTTTTTAATCCTCTGTGGGTAGTAGCAGAGTTATTGTCCACTGTAGGAGCATTGTGACATGGAAATGGGATATGAACCACAGTGTAATGTAGAATTTTCTAATGACATGAAAAGTAAAACAAGTGCAGTAAATTTTAATAGTTTTCTTTAACCCAATATATAAATATGGTACACTTTCAACATATAATCAGTTAATGAGGTTTTTGCTTTCTTTTGCATTGTCTTTGAAACCCACTGTGCTTTTAATTCTTTCAGCACATCTGGGTTCAGACGAGCCACATTTCAAGCACTCAGTAGCCATAGCACAGCTCTGTGGCAGAGTCCTTGTGAGCTGTATAAAGACCATGAACATCCTTTAGTGTCTGATAAAGCTAGAAGAGTGTTGCTTAAAAAAAAATATTGTGTAAATACTCAAGTCATCAAATAGTGTTTGTGACCACAGGCCAAACTAAATGATGCTTCTGAGACTGCTTATGTAAGAAGGAATAGGGTGTGAATGCAAGACATTTGACATGACCAAAGTTTCTATTAATCAACTGGACTCAGAGCCCATTGATGTATGTTAGGGTCATCAGCCCTCAAGGAAGTCTTCATTGTCAGGCCAATAAATTTGAAGTCTGAATAAACTCTTAGCCAAGTTTCTTGAAGAGTTCAAGTGTGTTTGAAGCAATGAATAATATAATGTAAATGTTGGTGAATATTTGTTTTCCTGTGTTTGATGGCAACAGATACTGTCTGAAACTAAAGCCCGTAGATGAGAGAACACTGGGCTATGCCAAGACTCCTAGACTGCCCTGCGTGTGGCAGGGCCTCCAGTGTCTTAGGTTGTCCTCGACTCTGAAATATTGACAGAGCTTTATTGCCCTGAGAGACTGAATGTGAAAAAAAAGTTCCCTGAAATCTGAATGTTGAGATGTGTAGTCTGCAAAGGACTTAATTGTTTGAGTTAGCGGGTATTAACTTGAAAGAGGCATCAGTGGCCCACCATTAATAGAAGAGATAGAAGGACTTCTCACCCCCATCATAATGTTTGGCGTCCCTGTTCTGTTGAAACTTTGGTAGAAAATGAAAAAAATAGCCTCAATGGATGTCTTGGATTTTTGGTATAGGTATCATTCTGGGAATGGCCTACACTCTTAGCCCAGTTATCATAGATTATCCATGTCTTTTCTTTAAAAGTCTTAGCCATTGAACCCTTTTAGAATGTGGTAAATCTAAACATAAATATAACAGGTGTTATCTGTTTTAGCTCATATTTCATTTGATGTGTCCTTTCAATAAAAAATGGCCTTCCTTTTCTTCTAGTTACCTTCCATCACCAAAAATGGCCTTTTAAAGTATAAAATGAGAAACATAATAAACAAGGTCTCCCCTGGTTCATGCGTTTTAGAGAGCATCTCTTTTTGTCTTTTGTTTAGCTGTTATATTTGGATGTGACTCAGAGGTTTTCCATATATTGGATTGTTTAAGTGTTTTCAGTTGTGAAGTTGTGAACTCTAGGCATTGTTTAAACTTTTAAACTCAGAATTAGTTGCACATAAATTAGTATTTCAGTCTAGAAAGTGCTAGGTTAATTAAGGCCTATGATGTTCAGTGCCAGGCATGGTTTTGTGGGCTGTTAACTGTCCTATTACAGTAGTCCGTTAGTCATTGTCTCCTTAGGTAGCTTATGTGCACATTTGACATAGATGTTTATCAGCTTCTGTTATACATGTTGGGCTGGAAATGTAGCTCTAGTGATGGTAAAATCTTGGTTCTCTCAAAAAGGGTCCAAATGACTATTAACCTGATTTTTTTCGCCTAATTGAAGGCTATTGAAACCTATTTATTCAAGCTATTTAAAGGCATTCTGAAAAATGCAAAGAAGGAAGTGATAAATAACCCAATAATTCAACCACTCAAATAGCACTTGTTCATATTTTGATGTTTATCCTTTTTTTCTTTCCCTCTAGCATATACATTATATGTGTGTGCATACATGTATACTTAAGTATAGAGTTGACCATGTTGTATGTCTTGTTTTGTAATC
This sequence comes from Madoqua kirkii, assembly GCA_006408675.1. Classification (NCBI taxonomy): domain Eukaryota; kingdom Metazoa; phylum Chordata; class Mammalia; order Artiodactyla; family Bovidae; genus Madoqua; species Madoqua kirkii. The sequence continues at coordinate 1,010 of SJYC01127843.1, read as the reverse complement.
CCAGTCCCCTTAAACAATTTATTGCATTGTTGAACATGGGAGTTTTTTAAAACTTCAATAATGGAACAATATCTTAAGGATAAATCTGAAGCTGAAGAAACCATTCTTAAATACCCAGCCACTCTTAAGATAAAATTTATTTTAATTTTTGGCTGTTTCTTGAATTTTTTTGGTAGGCCTCCATGATTTTTTGTTTTCTCAGAGTGAGTGAGTTTGATTTGTTCTCAGTGGACTTAGGAAGCAGGTAAGGAGTTTTAGGAAAGATGAGGTCTGAACATCCTTCCACTTAACTATTATATACTACCTTCAAATGACACTACTTACTGCTGTAGTTTAAACTGGGAGATGTTCTTTAGTTGGCTGGAGTATTTGAGAGACTTTGATTGAGAACTGAAGAAACTTTAAAAATTGACTTAATGTCTGCTATTACTTCAGTCAATTGTCAGAGCTTTGCATGCCAGTCTGGACTGTTAGATATGGTTATTGAAGATATAAAGTTCTCTAAAGACTTCCTTGGTTGTCCATTGGTCAAGACTCTGCACTCCCAATGCATGGGGCCTGGGTTCAATCCCTGGTCAGGGAAGCAGATCCTATATGCAGCAGCTAAAGATCCTGTGTGCTGCAACTCAGACCTGGCACAGCCAAACAAACAAATAAAAAAGCATTTTTAAAAGATTCCCATTGGAGAAAGGTTTAGTTCTTACTGAGAGAGAACTTTAAAAGCATTTCCTCTAAAGTCAGGAACAAGACGAGGGTGCCCACTTTCACCACTACTATTCAATATAGTTCTGGAAGTTTTGGCCACAGCAATCAGAGCAGAAAAAGAAATAAAAGGAATCCAAATTGGAAAAGAAGAAGTAAAACTCTCACTGTTTGCAGATGACATGATCCTCTACAAAGAAAATCCTAAAGACTCGACCAGAAAACTACTAGAGCTAATCAATGAATATAGTAAAGTGGCAGGATATAAAATAAACACTCAGAAATCCCTTGCATTCCTATACACTAAT